>JAOTAV010019425.1:0-50965 GCA_026546445.1 Cyclargus thomasi
AATGATTACAAACAAAGGATATGGGCGAAAAGCCTATAGATGTACCTTATTTTTAAATAAAAAAAAAAAAAAAAAAAAAACAAAAGAAGATCAGCTGTTTCATTTTAAGAGGATAAGGACGTATATACAATTTCCTAATTTTATTACCTTTATCTTAAATATAGGTATTAATTTAGTCTATGTGGTCATCTAATGTATATTCAATGACATTTTAAGCACTTTTATCTCAAATAATACTATGAAAATAGATCACCACATGATTATAATACAGGGTGTATAATATATTCATAGTATTCCGCAAGCAACATCGGCGCACAGTGCGTGTCGGGCGCCCGTGCCTCATTCTTGTTTGACAACACCCAGCAATTATTGCCTGACCCGCGTGATATATGCGATGATCAATTGTTTGATTCGTTAACTAATTTCAACAGGGCCCGATCCACCTGACGATCGTGAAGCTGGGCTTAATTGTGTACACGGTACGATGCAACCACAATGAGTGAGCAAATAGCTACACAGTAACCATTTGTTTCTTTAAAGTGTTTTTATTAATAAACTGTTGGGTATATTGTGGCAGAGTTGTTAGCTGCAGTTTTTTGTGATTGTATAAAGATTGTTCTGCATGAAATCATGTTACACGTTAAAAAAATCACCAGACAAATTACCAGTGCTTATAAAAAAAGACAAAAGAATAATAATCAGCCTAATGTTACGCACCACGTGACAGATACTATAAGGTGCAAAATGATGCAATTTCACTGAAACACGTAAATTGTTTAGTAAACTTTCCGTTACATCTAACGTAAGATAATATTAATGAAGGTGTATGAATGGAGCTGGAGTCGTTCCATTTGATTTGTGGCGGCCGACCAAGCTCCCGATGGGGTGTTATTAGCTCGCCGGCGGCCCGCGGCTACTCGATCCCATTCCGATTTCTTTCGCGAGCGGTAATTGCGCAAGTCCAAGAAAATGCGACTAGACACTGAAATAGACGCAGATAAGGATCGGTGCAAAGTGGAGCGAGCGGGGAGCTATCAGTCATCTAGGTGTAGAGATAGCGACACCGATACCGCCGGTGTCCTAAGTGGCCGGGTGACCGGCCGTCACTCGCACAAAGTTATCGCCGGAACGTCTCCGATATGGCACTCTCGGCGGTACAAATGAAGCGATCGCATTAAAACTCGTCCGGTGCATATCTGAGCGTAATTAATAGCGGGAGATAAGTCCGGGAGCTAATATCCGACTGCGCCACCGCGGCCAGTGCATCGCCATATCGGTGGTCTTCGATGGGAAATTAAAAGCAGTTAAAAGCCTTTCATGGGCTCATTATAACCATTCAACCCGGCGCGGCGTCGCGGCAGCGAGCGTAGTCGTGTCGTGTATCATTTGTGCCTTCATTACCGTAGGATTTCGTTATTTATAACTGGAAAGGTGCCCCGAATATCGATCTTCCCCGTACAAAACTAGTCCCGCCGAGATTTAGTTAATATTAAATTTGACGGCAATTTGTAACCACCAGCGTGAGTTATCGTCGCCGTTGACTGCATTACGAACGCCGCGATATCGTAACGTGATATGATAAGGAATATAATAGTTCGATATTTTATTAATATGCGGCATTGTCGAGAACTAGGGTACTGGTAATTTATTAAGTCGGGTGAAACCGTAAGCGGCAATTTGTGAATATTATTTAGTTGTGAGGTTTCAATAGAAAATGTAGGCATGCATATATTTAGTTGACATGACAAACGACAGTGACAAATGAAAATCTTAAGGCGTGCTCGGTGCTCTACATTCACGCGCAGTTTACACAACTATTACTATTGAGAAGACATTGTTGAGATTCTGAGATTCCGCAGGAGCCATTGCCATAATTTGCTTGGCGATCGTTGTCGATATTAATATTAGAGGAATGAGAACTAATATTATTAATTGTATAAAAAAAAATATTTGAATGGCTAAAGAGACTAAAGAGTATGTAAGCTAAAAATTTCTGTTTGGCAATTTGCTGAATCTATAAAATGAAATGCGAAAGTGTGTTTGTATGTCTTTCTATTTGTCTGTAACCTCTTCAGGCCTAAGCCACTGAACCGATTTTGCTGAAATTTATAATTACAACGAGTCCCAGGAAGGGCATAGGCTACTTTTTATGTCCAAATAATGTTCAGTTGCCAGCAAAGCTAGAGCTCTACTGCGGTTGAAAATCAAGAATCCTGGCAAGTGTTTTTGTTATCTGTGTTTGGGGTTACGCAACTGTGGAATTTATATGATATGATTATGTGTAATGCCGGCATCCGACGTCTCGGGGCGTCGCCGGTCGCAATTGTCCCGTCATTGTCTAAAGTAGTCGTAAGTCGCCGTATCTCAGTGGCCTGTGGCAGACGGCAATTGATACAAACGACCGGTGTCACGTCTAAATATAATATTAGGAATCACGGCGGCGCGAGCCAGGATATGCTAGTTGTGGCATTAAGGTGCCGAGCTAACTCCCCTATTTACTTATTTACAAAGCTATTACGTGATTAATCCAATGCTCTAAGATGATTGTCACATTCCACCGCTGCCTTAGTAGATATAAATCTTTTCGAGAAATCGAGATATATCAGTGAAGCAACAGCCCCCCCTAGATAAGTGGCAAGCGAATATCGTTCGTGAAAATCGCTTGGCGCGTTTTTGTATGGGATTGACATTTTCGAAAGACGACTAGATCACGTGACTTTTCGTTCGAAAATGTCAATCTCATACATAAACACACCAAGCGATTTTTGTAAACGATAATCGCTTGCAACTTGTCTATGTGCACTTTCTAACCCTAAAGGTATATTTTATAAGATTCCCCTCTTTCAGCATAATCTTCTAAACTACTCAATAAATTGGATTTTAAAACCATTACTCAAGAGACTATAAATAGATTTATCTATTGTGCTCAATTATATTAAGTAGTAAATTTCAAGGGTCCTGTTTCGGAATGAGATTATATGATTTACGAATGGGGTCAGAAGGCCGGTCTGTCGAATCGTCGGATTTACGTACCATCGACGTCGGTCGGACGATTCTGGTCGTGTCGTCTGTAGTGTAATATTTACATCATTCGTCGTGCCGCTAACGAATGTCGTGTGGCTATGATGGCCTTTATAAATTTTTTTGTGTAGTACTGTAAGTAGTTGGACAAATAAAGCTGTTAAAAACCTTTTGCATCCCTATTTTCAAGATGGCGACTAAATTACAAGGGTGGCGACCCCATGTAAAAGTAAAGCTTTTTGTCACGCTCTGAAAACAATAAAAAAGGAATGTAATATTTCGTTGGATTATACAGTTGTCGGTCTGATCTGTAGAGGCGTATAGTAACTTTACAATTTGTGATATATCGTACGGTAATCGTATCGGTCTGTCGTACGACGTCAGGCATCGCACTAGTGTCGGGCACGCGTTTGGCACACGACAGTCGCGCCGATCCGGTTGAGAGGCTGTTTCCTCTTATTACCGCACGTTCCAACTAAATCACAACCTACTTTACTGATGTAAGGAGATGTTTTGCTCTTTTATAAGTTTACGTTTGTTTTAACTAAGTATATTTTTTGTGTTAAAATAATTTGATACATCTAATACAGTATTCTTAATAGTTACTACGTATTTTGAGGTTATATTGTGGATCATTCTCGAATTTTTGTCTTCATATTCTTCAACTTAGATACATACGTTTGAGTAACTATAAAAGTTACTCTGAATTAAGTTTATTTTAACCTGCTACTGTTCTTATTAATAGATATTCTTGAATCGTTATCGATGTAGTTAGAGATGGATTACATTACTGTCCGCGTCATAATATTATCCTATTTGTAATCTACCGGATACCAAGAAACTGCATATCTGCCGCGTTAGCGACTCGATCTTATCAGTATAAGATACTAACTACATTTATAAGTTAAATATTCATATTTGTACCACTTCAAGTCGAAGCAGTAAAGAAATTAATTAAAATATATCCCTACAACGATTATATTTAATTAACGAGTAGGCGAGAGTGTTTTCACACTAGGAAATGGAATTGTGATGAAAATACAAAACAAATTACATAAGGCCCAATCAACAAAATCAAAATGATTTTTGGGGAAAATTTATGTCCTTTTACACCGTGTTGTATGTTAAAGTAAAATTTAAATTGTAAAAATACCTTGGTGTACTCCAAAAAATTTCAAAGCTGTTTCGCAAGCTAACGTTATCTGCTTTTGCTCTATATTTTTATAACTATTTTAAACTATCAACTTTATCGTAGCAGATTAAAAATAGTGATGTGCCGCGCACCCTAAAAGGTGCGGCCATTACGGCTCATCACATAACTTCATTATGACAATTGAATAAACTGTGATAGCGCTGCAAGTTGATTGCTCGAGTTTCCTCCCGACTATCACAGATATGGTGAATTTCTAATTGGATAAACGTGTCGTTTCCTATTTAGAGGCGACGTCGGGTAACGATTCCATTTAACTGTGACCTCCGACCGTCCGATCCGGTCTGGGGCGCGGAGGAAAAAAGTTCGGCTCGTAGTCTCGCGGGGGTCAACGTACAGTGGTCGTGGCTCGGGCACGCGCGCTGTCATTCAATATAATGGTCCTGTAAACGACTTCGAATATTCTTTTAATGAACGATTCGATTCTATAATTCGAATAAAATTTTAATAATGTAACCGCTTCACACTTATGCATAATTTATATGATATTGTGATAATAAACTTAAATGATTATTGTGATTAAGTAGTACATCGACATTTCGCTGCAATAAGGAAAATTATTTGAATGCCTAGATAATGTTAATAAACATGTTGAAATTCATTGTTCCATACAACTAAAGGAGGGCTGACTAAATTTTAACATAAAAAGTTTATCTGTGAAAGATCCAACAAAATATACAAAATGAACATTTCCCAATCGCAGTGGTCATTGCACCCCATAAAAGCTCTCGTTAATCAATGTCGGTATGGGAAATTAATTGATTTTTTGATTCAATTAGTAAAGTATATTTCAATTTTAAAAGCCACTGAGAAATGTGAATGTTTGTGTAATAAATCAAGCGGCGATGGGTGATGATAGAGCTGCGCACCGGTAGCCGCTACCAGACACACACATATACACATACACACACGCGCGTGTAATGTACGGGCCCCATACTTTTCCTTGAATTTAAATTTTATAGCGCAGGCCCATTTCTTATAGGCTTAACTTTCTGACACAATCATTAAGAAAAACTGTCGAAATCCGACGTTCGATTAAAAGAATAGGCAGTGTTACTGGCCCCTTAATTGTATGTTTATTAATTAAAACTTTTGATTCGCGTACATTCAAAGAGATTAAGTTTTTCCAATCAATTAGAATATTAGGAAGCGTGCTCCATGAGTGAGTTGCTACTAACTTCGATTTGTTATGAAATTTATTGGCAATATTTTTTAATAATTAAGACATTCAAGCTTGTTGGCTCATAGGGGTCATATAATATTTCTGTATAAAAAGTGGTTGAAAGAAAGTGAGTCGAAAAAATGATTCAACGAAAGCAAAAATGTTTCTTTGACAGGTAAATTACATAATTTATTAAGTTTATTATTACAAATAATAAGTATGTAGCTGGCAAAAAAGAAAACTGTTTTGTTATGTATGCGGCATCAAGCATATAAGCAATAGAGAAGTAATGTGAGCCATCCGTGTCCAAAACCAGTATTTTGGCACTGATAAATTAACCGTCAACCAACTAACGCTCGCACTAAAATAGTACGCACTAATAGGAGACCTATCAGAACGCAGTGGCTTTGGGCGGATTTTTTTTTCCGAAAAAAAAAACTAATAACATTTACGCTCTTTTGGTTCTATGCTCGATGGTGTACTGTAATACCTAAGTTACACAAAACGTTTCTACATAAAAAATATCCTTTTCTAGGGTTGCGTACCCAGAGGGTAAACACGGGACCCAATTATTAAAACTTTTGACGACCTCTGTGGCGCAGTGGTTGAGCTTTGGTAGCTCGCGCCGGGGTCGCGGGTTCGAATCCCGCCGACGGAACAAAAAGTTTTTCAATGTTCCTGGGTCATGGATGTTTATTAAATATGTGTATTATATAATAAAAATCTTAAATATGTGTATAGTATAAAAGTATTAAATATACACTGGTATTTCCGTTGTCTGGTACCCGTAACACGAGTCCTTAGGGTACTTAGCACAGGGCCAGATTGACGTGGTGTGAAGCGTCCATAGATATCATTATATCATTATCATTATCACTATCAAGGAAGTTGATTGATAGCCAGATAGGGAACCTAGGTAAAATGTCAAACCCACGACTTAGAAATTAAAGAATCCGACCAAATGATGTAGGTCCGAAAACTGGCTAGGAATAAATTCACTTGATGGTATATATTTAATGTAACATTTTAACTCTATAAAACAATCGACTTTGGTATTGAGGATTATAATACGCCATTCTTATAACAATTAATAATCATTAGCTCTAATTATTGCCAAACATTGTTCATACCCCTAAGTGAAAAGTATCGTTTTAGTGTGTATAAACATTAATGCCCAATGAAGTGGGCACGGTACAGCTAGTAATATAAACAAACGTTTTATAGGTGACGACGGTTACACGATCGAGCAGCGGCACGGGCGAGAGCGGCGGCGCGGCGTGCGGGCTAGCGGGCGCGCTCGCTAAAGCGCTGCAAGAGAGAGCGCGCGCCATACAGTCCTCGTCCGACGACGACACTGAGACCAGCGACGGCGAGTGGGAGGATTGATGCGTGTACGCCGCTGAACACGCATATGCGTACGGAAAATACGCAGTTATATTCGCGAGTGTACACGCAGCTTTATGTGCGCAAGTTGTGACGCAATCGCGTGCGTATACGCACATTACGCGTGTAAGCTTAAGATAAAAGAAATGTCCGGTGAAATGAGATTGAAGAGCAAAATAGGCGTGGTACGCTATACTTTGTTCCTCAAGCTCGTTTCATTGAAGCTGGCGCGCGTTTTAGTAAGGTGCACGTAAAAAGTATTACCGCGTTATTAAATACTAATAATCTAGATACAACAAAGTCTGTATGCTCGCAAAATAACTCTTCAAAACGTGTATGCATAGAAAAGTATTATATTTGTTGCATTATATATTTTACAACTTAAATCATTACATCATCATTCAATTCTTTTCATCATAGCATAACGCATGCCGGCTACGGCGCAACAGGTTTAAAAATCTTCTGTGATGAGTGATGACTTTAAATTCTAAGTGAACTTACCAATTGACCATTGTAAAATAAGAAGAGAAGAGGCAAAATAATAATGCAGTCACCCAACTGTAACGTGATCAATAAAAGTTTTTTTTTTATTTAATTATGTATGTTCAAACGTATTGTACAAAGTGTTTTATGTAAATATAACGTTTATGAATAAATTTTTTAATGGTTTAACGATTTAGCCGTGAAACTTCGTAAATTTTTATTTTCTTTGGTTGCGTTGATTATTACTACAAACTTCAATATTATGGCATAACTTTTATTTCGAATAACTGACTTCCGAAAGGGTTAAGGTTTCTCGATTTGACAGCACATAGTATGTTCTTTCTTCTTTAATCACAAATATTTTATTTACTTTGACCAAAATATTTGCACGTCGAGAATCCACAAAAATATATGAGTGGTATTTCTGATTGCCTCGTATTTAAGATATTAATGCAGATTAACGTTCTTATATTTTAAAATATTATTCTTCTGCTTGTGCTCAAAAGTAGAAAACTTCGAAAATGGTGCTCAGTCATCTACATCTAAAATATATTATTAAATACTTGTAAGGTAATACAATTTAATAAATAATTTACTTGTGATTTTCAGTATTTTGATTTTAAAGTTTCTTAATCTTTTAATTTTTTCACAGAATGTTACATGTAGAACGATATCATGAGAGAATGATTATTTCGAGTATAAGAAAATATTGTTTATTTAAAAAAAAATCTTGTACACGTAACATGTATATTAATTTCATATAGTATTAGTTTTAATACATATTATCTTGATCCTTATTTAGTATTCTAGGACTTCTTATATTGTAGATTCCCTGTACATGTGTATATAGTTTTGTTTCGCAGGTGACTCAGGAGATACATTGGTGAGGTAGCAATGTATTAACCACAACTACACGTCTATGTTTATTAGAATCGATAAATTTTCTTTTATTTATAATCCTAGCCAGTAGAATGTTTAATTATTTTGCATTCTTTCATTCTATTTAACAGTAAGATTGTCTTCATGATGTGATGTGAACTACTAAACCTATTTTATAATATATGTATTTCGCACTACTTTGCCGTAGCTCTTATTTATTAGGTCTTCAAATTTAACTCTTCTTAATATTGTTTGGATTACAAATTCTTAGAAAATTAGTTTAGAAAAAACTAGTCAATGTAAACCATAGAAAACACAGGCAAAGCAGTGTCGTAAATAATAATTATTATTGTTATTTGGTACCCAGGACGTTTATAATTATAAAATGTATACCTACTTATTACTTAAAACTTGTTATTGGCGCCTTTACTGGTGTATTGGATATTTGTTGTTTTTGCATTATTAGCGTCTTTAAGTCATATTTTTATTAAGTCCAAAACAGAAATAACATCTAAAACGTAGATATTGCAATCTGTTATTTACGGACTGTCTAGATTTTAAAGTTCTCCCTACCTCTTATTAAGCACATTTCCATCTTTTTAGTATTAACGAAATGTGTCATGATAATTATTTCTTCACTGTGAATGTTGAGCACTTTTTGTTATTGGACGGGTGTAAGGATATTTTTCAGGTTATGCTCAGAAGTACGTTTATAACTGCGTGTGGCGTGCCAATAACGAATACTTTCTAAGTGTTTTTATGTTGTATAATCAGTTTTAATAGATATTTATTTCGAATATGATTATTCATATTGACGTTGTTATCT
Source organism: Cyclargus thomasi (assembly GCA_026546445.1). NCBI lineage: Eukaryota > Metazoa > Arthropoda > Insecta > Lepidoptera > Lycaenidae > Cyclargus > Cyclargus thomasi. The sequence goes on from JAOTAV010019425.1 coordinate 8,965, forward strand.
AACTATCGTATAAGTTAATTTTTCTGTATATTTCTGCGACTTACGTATTTATAACATACCTTTATATTAACATTAGTAACTTTTAAATGGAATGCATAGCATTTTTTACTTTTATTCCGACAGCATTCTAAAAGACGTCAACTTTTCACGATTCAACTTAACCAAACCACCAAAAATAATGTACATGCACTTACATCGTGACGTCAGTAAAAAAAACAATTATTTTACTGGAATGGAAGTAAAAAATACATGGCTCTCGTACGTTGTGGATTGTAAAACGAAAGACTTGAAAACCTGTAGAAGTTTGTAAATTACAAGCTATTTTTATAAGGATCGTACGTTTTGTATTGTTGTTTGGCATGCATGGTGCTGGCGCGTGTAGCTAATGTTAAAACCATCTGTAACATGTTGACTAAATAAATAAATAATTTTACATTGTTTTTTATTATTTTAAAGTTTACTCGAAGACATTTAGTTATAACTCGAATGAACTTACTGTTGGAATACTTATGAATGGTGCCTAAGGCAACATATTTATTTTAAAGTAATCATTAAAATTTATCCGAGTACGTCCTAAATCCGGGTATCAATGTAATATCTCGACGTGAGACCCAAGGAGAGGCAAACAAAAATATGGTATTTTTAAATAAAATAACATTTGTTCTTTTACCATACATATCAACGAATACGTTACGAATGTGATTTTATTTAAAAATACCATATTTTTATATGCCTCTCCTGAAAAGTTAATGATTCGGACAATAGACCTTTTTATGGGTCTCACGTCGAGATATATTGATCGGGAAAAAAAAACCTTTTTGTTATTTAAAGCTTATCAACTTTTGATAATTTCGCTAAAAAGCCATTTAATATTGCTATTTTAAATAAGGGATAACAAATTATAAGCCAATTATAATATTATACATTTATTAAATCAAACATCAGGATAAAACACTATCTAATTTGTATTTAATGACTGAGACCATTAGCTACTATACTTACAGTATGTAATATAAAATTTAGCTTACTCCCAAAGTGTGATTGAAACAGATGCCTTATAATTATGTCCTTAACGTATAAAATGCAAATTAAAATTTATAATAACATTAGCACTAAGGCCGTTTATCAAGCAACACCGAGAACCGACAGACGGTTTCATTTTCCCCTACAATTTTATTGACGGTGACGACATTGACGATGAAGCCTATAGTCTAGATTATAAAGTTGCATTTTATAATAATAAAAAACTTTATTCCCATCTTCAAAAACATTACACAGCCAATTTTTAAACAAATAATTAAAAATAAGAGATATCATCTAAACTAAATACAAAATAATTTCCAAATATAAGGCGGTGCAATGCCAATGATGAGGAAAACGTGACCACTCAGGTTATGACAGCGACGGTCGCCGCTATACCTGGTCTCCCGTGATCACGTAGCCGAGTATCCGGTCGTAATAATCCCGTTCTCGGTTGTACGGTGTTGGTGGACAAACGACGTAAAAGTTTTTGGCTAGTAAGTAGATAGAACCATTACCGTAATTAAATTTTCATACCTAAATATCACTTAAAATATTAAGTTATTTAGTCTTAGGTGCAGCTACAAAACAGTTCTCAAATAAGAAGTCATAAGATTCGAATATCATACAGTTGTTTTTATATGATTCTTTTTACATATATAATAGGCGGTCAGTTACGTTATGGTTTAAATGAAAAAGCTGACGAAAGAAGACTTGCGCAAATAAATCACAGCCGACATAACAAAAAGACATGTCAATGGATTAAAAATGATCCAAAATTTTACAAGCAGAGTATACAGGGTGTAACAGACCAAAGTGATAGTACGAATGTGTATTTGAACCGCGAAAGCAGTGGTGCATAAAAAAACAAGTTTTTTGCGAGCTGTATACATACAAATAACAAAGTGTCCGGAATCATAAAATGATATCCCATACAAATATATATACAGAGGTTGTGGTCGAGCACAGCATTCCGATTCCTTCGTTTGAGTCTTAAACGGTTTCCGAGTTCAGCGTGGCCGTTCACTCATCTTACAAACGTATTATTTACATCATTACTACTAATAGTCCAATAATAAAGTATTTAAATCACTACATACTCATCTTCACATACCTTTAACTATACCTTTTGTAAGAATTTTTTATCAAAAATAAAAGGAGATTTCAGAGACTCACAATTGTAATAAAAATAATACTCAATTTTATAAAAATTATAAAACTTTACCAAAAAATTTATTTGGATTAAATACATTAGATGAAGTTTGTAACTTTTAGGAATGAACAAGACAGAAAAACTATCTATGTCAAATGTTTTAATAAAATGCCTACTTTTTAAACTGCTATAAAATTGTCCACACGCTAAACACACAGTGGCGTACTATCGCTACGCTACGTACGTACGCTATCACCCGTTTAATGAAAGAAAAATATTGCTGTCGCACTCACACTGCCGAACGAGCATTTCTGTTTACGAATAAGTTATCGCTTCCTACCAAAAAAGCGGACAGTGTGTACTGATTCGCTGTACCTTTTAACAAGGTTACACCCATGTAGCTAATACTAAAGGAGGTATGCCAGTAATTCTAACTTCGACAACATTAAATACAAAACTTCATCTTTGCTGCAATCTCAAAAAAAAAATCACAATGCACAGTTACGTAGCATTTCCTCTGTGGTTTCAGCAATAAAATTGTGCAAATAGGTAAGTACACGAATGTATATCGTCTATTATTCGGCAGGTTTAGATAAATCTCAAATGACCACTGTTTGTTCTCTTAAGGAAGACGGGTCTATTATAAAACTAGTATTTTTACAATACAAATATGTAATTATTTTTTTTTACAAAATTATAGTCATTTAAAAGAATAAACAAATGTAAATTATAATTTTTAAGCAACTTAAGCAACAAATAATAACGGAAAACAATTAATTTTTTATGTTGGAATATTTTCTTCTCATAATAATAATACTTTACACATGATGTTTCCTTTCCCACATAATTAAAATTTCTTTTAAAAAATTTATCAAAAGTTCTCGTTTCTAAAGCATTTGATCCATTCATTTATAAAACAGTTACTCAAAATTACTTTAAATGCTAGAATATTTATAAAGGAATTTTGCGGTAATATCTTATCACGAAGTTTATCGTAACGTCTAACACTTACAGTTCTACGCGACTATGTACAGAATGGCAGCCATATAGCCGGTGATATTTTACAATGACAATATTTTAGTCAGATTCTCGACTCTTTAATAAATTCTTGTAATGCTAAACCTTAATCCTAATCTACACCTATTCATCTATGGCTCTTGCACTGGGTAGGGTTCAAGATTCAAGATTTATTTGCAAAAACCAAGTAAGTATACTATACAGACCTTGACCAGGCGTTTGCTTAAAAATTAAGAAAGGCTACCTAATATACAATTATAAAATGAAATTTTAGATCAGACATCGATAGACAATTTAAATAAGATCAAAAAGTCAACATGCTCATGATTAGAATAGAAAATCACCTTCAAAAACAAAACCGATTCGGGAATAATTCAATGTCAATCGTCGTCGACTACAACGACGGGTATGACTCGCTTGGGCCCGGAGTCGTCGTCGGACAACATGACGACGTCACTGTCCTCGTCTTCGTCGTTTTTACCTTTCTTCTTCTCATTTTTCTGGTAGAGCGACAGCACGTCGGATATGATGGGCGCATGGACCATCTCGTGCAGCTGGCCCTCGTCGGGGTCCATGGAGTTCTGGCTGTCCTCATCCTGCGAGCTCCGAGCAGCCGCCACCGACCTGCCCAGCCCTTTCCAGATCTGCTTCACGAGCTTCGGGTTCCTGTACGTCCGCGGCCCGGGCGGCCGGCCGACCGGTTTCGGGCGGGCCTTGGCCAGCTTGACGGGGCGGCCCCGCGGACGCGGTGGGCGTGCGGGCTCGGGCTCCGGCGGCGGCTCGCCGTCGTCGTCGTAGCCGTAGTACTTTTCGTCGTCCTCCTCGTCCTTGGGCTCGTACTCGTTGATTAGCCGGTTGAGGTCAGCGTCGCACGTGAACACCTTGCTGGGGTCGGCGTCGGGCTGGTCGCACTGGTGCTGGGCAAACGCGCGGCTAGAAGTGAAATACTTGCGGCACGAGGGACACTTGTGGGCCATGTGAGCGCGGTAGTGGTTGTGCAGATTGGGGAAGCTCAGCCCGCAGACGACGCACGGCTCAGCCTTCACCCGCGTACGGTAGTGCATCTTCTTCAGGGACTTGTGCACGTCCCGCATGTGCTTCATGAACGGCCCGTACTTGACGAACGCCTCGGGGCACATCTTGCACCGGATCGGTTTCAGCTTGTACTTCCTGCTCCTGTGCGAGAAGGCGTGAATGTTGAATGCGTCCATCGTCTTGAATTTCTGGGAGCAGAACCGGCAGGATATAGCGCCCGACCCGCGGTGCATGTTGTCGTGCAGCTTCTTGGAGTACTTTCGGGTGGTAGGCTTAAAGCAGAAGTCGCACTCCTCGTATTTGGGACGCAGATCGGTGAACCCGCTGCTCTCGTCGACCTCCTCGTCGGAGTCGATCGGGCACAGATGGTTGTCGAAGTCAAGTGTGGAGTAGAAGTACTCTCCGCACTTCTTGCACCTGTTCTCCTCATGGTAAACTAGGTGGCGGTGGAGGTTAAAGAACACTTTCTCGCAGATGTGGCACTTCTCCTCGATGGACGGCTTGGGCTCGATGATCCACTCTTTTTCGTCGCCGTGCACGTCCCGCATGTGGTATATCATCTCCCGGAAGGCGACGAACGTTTCGTCGCAGTGCTCGCACTTCACCGGATCGTCGACGTGTAGCTGGGCGAAGTGGTGATTTTTGTGTTTCCTATACGCAGTCATCGTGTTAAACTTTCTCGCGCAGTATATGCAACCGTAATAACCGATCGTGCGATGATACAGTTTGTGGTTACTCAGGGCGTACTCATTTTCGAACACTTTGAAGCAGTAGTCGCAGATGATTTCCCTCTTTCCGGCCGACTTTTCCTTGAACACTTTGATGTCGTGTTTGACCCGAAGGTGACAGTCCAGTTTCACTTGTAGATGGAAAGCTTTGAAGCAAATTTCGCACTTAATTTTTTTCGGATACGTCTCGGTATCCCCTATGAGCTTCTTTTTCTCGCAGCTGAAGGCGAGATGCCCTTCCAGGAATCGGGAGGTGTTGAAGAACTCGAAGCAGTAGTTGCATCGCAGGGAGTTGTGGTAGTCGATGTGCCTGTCGTAATTGCCCTTGCTAGCCAAGACTTTGTAGCAGACGCCACATTGGAGTTCCTTGAGAGGACCGTCCAGGGTCTGGGTTCCGCGTTCGGCGATCCAAGTTTCGACGATGTCGTGGGAGTCGCGAAGATGATAGTGCAAGTCGTACCCCCTGTTGAACGTCTCGTCGCAGTGGGGGCACTTCAGGGGATCGTCGATATACTTTTGGGTCAGATGTCCCTTTATGTGAATCCTGTGATTCTTGAGCGATATTGTTTTCTTTCCGCAAAATTTGCACTTAAAGAATTCGGGCTTTCTTAGATGTGCTTCCTCGTGAGATTGCAATCTTCTTTCGTCCAAAAATACCTTAGCGCACAGTTTACATGAGTGGTACATGGGCGGAGGAGCGTCTGGGTCCTCTTTTATCATTTTGCTCTCAGGATGTGTTCGTCGCAGATGTCGAATCAGTCTAACCAAGTCCGGATAGTACCGCGAGCATATCGGACACTTTACCTTGTCCTTCCGCAACTTTTCTAGTCGCTTTTTGTGCGACTGATTATCGAAGTTGTGTCCTTTGATGTGCTTCTTGCAATAGTCCTCCACTATATAGCCTTTTCCACAAATGTGGCACTTGAAGGGTCCATTGTCGTCCTCGAAATGGGTTCGGTAGTGGAGTTCCAGGCGTCTCTTGTTAGTGAAGACTACGCTGCAAATGTCGCACTCGTGCCTTGCACCGAACAGGACAGTTTTAGATTTGTGCCAAATAAGATGATGCTTGAGTGAAGACTCCGAGTCACAGACCTTTCCACAGAGGTGGCAGGTGTTGGTGCCATCGAATGCAGTTTTGTCCGCATTCATCGGGAGCTCGGAGCCGACGATCGTGTTGGTGGCACTATCGCCCTTTTTGAAATGGACGGCCATGTGCGAGAGGTATACCTTGCGGTGTTGAAAGATTCTTTTGCAAATGGAACACTCGTAGTCTTTATTCTTGAATCGGGTCTGCTTGTGGTAGTTCATGTGCATCTGGGCCGCGCGGAGGTGTTTGCTCTTGCGATTGCAGATGGAGCAGGTGAGATACTTGGGGTCCAGGTTGGTGTCGTGGTAGTGAATGCGCATATGTATCTTGTAGTGACACTGGAATCTGAATGTCTGTAAAGAAAATTAACTGAATTAATAAAACATTGATCGATGAATTAAATGACAACACTAACGAGAAGAATATTGAATAAATTGAAACTGAGCCCCTTCTAGTAACTAGTATCTAGACTATCTGAGGCTGGAGGAATATTAACCAGATCATTTTGGGGTGGGCACGGACTAGCCCAGCCCTCCCCACCCTTTATACGACTATGGATAAGTTTCTTTCTATTTGCAAACATTTGTCGTACTTGAAGGCAGTGACTTTGAGACCGTTTTATTAGGTTTATTATTTTTTTAAATATATCAAAGCACACAACTCACCTCGTTGCATACAAAGCATTCCATCGGCTTCTCGATGTTGTTGCCGACGTTCTTGTGCCAGTTGACATGTCTCTTGAGCGATATGAGCGTCGGCAGCTGCTTGCCGCAGATGTGGCAAGTCAGTTCCTCCATGTTCACCAAAGGTATTTCGGTGGCGGCGGCCTCGGAAATGCCGTTGTGACCCTGAACGTCGTCCAGGGGCTCCGCCTTTGTCACAACGACCTCACAAAAATCCGCCGGATTGGGGGCGGAGACGTCTAATTTAGGCACCTGCTGCTTTAGTCTGTGGACTAGCTTGATGTGGTTGGCCAGGCCGCTGCAGCTCTTAAACGTCATGGTGCACAGCGTGCACGTGTACAGGTTTCTCGGTTTCATATTGACTGATATGTGTGTCTGATTATGCTCGTTGATGTCACTCACTTTCATCTCGATATCGCAGATGAGGCAGCGCACCGTGCAGTCCTTAAGCGTGATCTTGGCGCGCTTGGTGCCGGAGGCTATGTTGTGCTTGGTGCGCTTGTGGTGCAGCAGCAGGCGACGATACGAGAACTGCTTCTCGCAGATGTCACACGTGTTGTCGTCCTCGCCCTCCTCATCCTCGGACTCGGACTCCGTCATCCCCGTGTCGTTCATGCCCTCAGTCATGCCTGTGTTATCTAAGCTCTGGTTCGCCTCACTGAGCAATGAGCTGTTTTTGTCCGGTGGCTCGCCTTTGACCTCCGAGCCCGGCGGGTGATTTTTAACGATGTGAGTAGCGAGAGCTTTTTCATATGTGAACTGTTTGCCACAGTAGCGGCAACTTAGCTTCCGAGGTGGCGCACTTCCGCTATATTCGGAATGTACGGACGCCGAATCTTCAACAGTACTCGCTCTACAATAGAATGATTCTAATTAATAAAGATGTATGAATAAACATGAACTTTACATTTCGAGCATTATATTATGACAACATATAGTTTTTTTTAATTTATGAAAGTTTGAAAATGTCTATTGCAAAAAGAAGCTACAAACCTCGATTCTTCGTCGCCGGCTTCATTGGGGTCGTCGTCCATATTCGCCATGTGCTTAGACAAATGAATAATCAGTAACTCTTGGCTGGGTAGCGTGAGGCTGCAGAAACGACATTTGAAGGTGGGCGTTTCTGGTTTTAGCGGTGTGTTGGGGAACCTCGTGTTTGTCGTTGGGAAAAAGTGGGACTTGATATGGGCGATGTAGGCATGTCTTCTCGACAATGGTCGCTGACAGAGTGGGCAATCAAAGCTCTGTAGGGTCCTCTTTTCTGAGCATTCATCTATATGCGTCTTGTAGGCTAGGAATTCGTCAAACGATTGCTCACAAAAAACACACGGCACGGAGACGGTGGCTTCGACTACTTTCTCCTTTTGTAGCTCACTCGGTAGCGCGGCCGCGTGGACAACTCTCATGTGCTTCGCGAGATTATCGACGGTTTTGAACAGGCCGCTGCACATCTTGCAGGTGATCGCACTGCTGGGGGTCGGTAGCTCCAGTGGCTCCAGGGCGACTTGGAGCGTTTTCGTGGGAGTTTTACCGCACGTCTCGGAGTGCCGTTTCAACATGATCTTCAATTTGAATGTTTTGTTGCATTTGTCGCACGAGAGCTTGTCCTCCACGTCCATGGCGTCGTCGAAATTTTTGGAGGTCTCGAAGGTCGAAGTCGGTTCGTTATAACTCGCGTCGGCGGCACTATTGTAAGTCGTGTCGAGACTGTCATTTTCCTGAGAGACGTTTGCTTGGTTGAATTTGCGTCTGTGCACCTTGGTATGGGCCGACAGACTTTTTTGGGTTTTGAAAGATTTAGGACATTCCTTGCATTTGTAATCGCACACGTCGTCAGAGTCGGTTTCGGCGGAGTAGAAGGCGCCGGTGTCCTCGTAATCGGAATCCGACGTGTACCTTCCCTTCTTCTTGTGTGTCGTCCGCAACTCGTCGACGCGTTTGGTGACCCCGCGGTAGTCATGGGAGCGACTACTGACTGACGCGCCGTCGATGCTGTCGCCGCTTCGTTTGCGACCTCTAGAAGCTGCTTTTACTTTGCTCTCTACGGGTGACGAGGGTTTCAATGGTTCGGGAGCAAGTGAAGAAAACGCGGAATCGCTGCTTTGTCTGTTCGTCGGAGTCGGCGGAGGGGGTGATATACTAAATCCTGTCAAATATTATTTTTTTTTAGATCGATGTTAATGAATTAAATATTAGTCAAGTTAAAACACTAATCACTAAATAATATGCATACAAGTACCATCGTAGAAATGAATTTTTAGGCACCTACATCATTTGATCAGATTTTGTAAAATCAAGTTTGGCAACTTGGGCATTGATCCAAAAGCATCTTCTCAATGTAATACAGTGTCGGAGATCAATACGAAAACAGAAATATAGCACACAAAAAAAAACAGATGACTCAAAGATAACACAGCTAAAATGGCAGTAGGCATGACGAATGAAAATAAAATCAAAACAGATCTTAACAGATTGGGAACCAAGAGATGGAATGAGAAGAAGACCAGTTACACTGTGGTCCTATGACATAAAAACAGATGGACATGACCAGCAAGAAAAAGAAATGAATTAAAGTGGTTGGAGGAGGTGTCACATTCTGACTACTAATTCTAAGAATCCTTAGTGTTATTTAGCTTATGCTACAGGAATATAATTATTGTTACTGCCAGCACAAATATTTAAATCTAAATAAAAAAATTTGAAATCACTGTTAGTGTAAACTGTTGGCTGGGTTTGACAAAATGAAAATAGATTATTCTGCCTATGTATTCTCTAATAGTACATACATAGATAATATGATTATTTTACATTAGCACCTTGTTAAGTCATACTATAGTAGCTTTAAATCTACTATAACTACAAAATACAAAATTTTTCATCTGACATAGATGGTCAGGTCTCTATAACTTATAATATTCTGTATTGCCCTTGGACTTTAACTTATAGAGGTTCTAATGTAAATTGTACTAATATTTTAAGAGCAAAACAAACTTAATTGAATGGCACTAAGCATTTGATGATTGATACAATAAGTTTTCCACACATTTTCAGAACATAGGTGGATCACTACCCTAATAAAATTGTTAAGCGTAATTTTTATACATTTTTGACCATGAATGTGACCCTCCCCTAGCACCAGCGCTGGATCCACCCTTGATTAAACATTTGTTTTTTTTTTCAATTGAAAAAGAGACAATGCGAATTTCATACCCAAATAAAGTAATTTGAAATAGAATTAAGTTATAAAAAAATGGTGGTGAAATCAAAACATCACTTAAAAAGATTTTTATCAACCTTTTGAATCTCAAACAGGTTTGTGATAAAAAGTGCACATAAATAATAAAATATGACTTTAATAAAATTAACCTACCCATACAGAAGAAATTAATAATATCTTACCTGGTGGAGGCACATAGTTTCGTCGTAATTCTTGGTCTGAGCGTTCACACTGCTGTTTAAAGATATGAGCACCACTGAGTTTCTGTATGCACTCATTGCATATTTTATCCGGTAGTCCATCTCCTTCATATATCTAAATAATAATTAACTCAATCAGCAAATCAACAAATTAGTAAATGGAAAGACTACCATGTATTGGTTTTTGGTTATAATTAAATTGTTTGTTTAGGTTTACATTAATCCAAATAATTTAAAACTGCTTAATTTTTAAATAATAAAACAGATTGAAAGTAAGATATGAATTACAGCAAGGCCATTGTTAAACATTGTTTGTTGATTAAAAAAAAACTAACAATTAAAAAGTTCACCACAACAAAGTATGAACACAAAAGGAATGAAATTATAAAAGATATGTTAGTTATAATGATTAATGCAAAGAAAATGAAAATGTAAAAGAATAAACAAAGAGATGTAACTGATAATAAGAAAATAAGAATAACACAACAGAAACCATTGTTTAAAGAATTATTTAAAAGTAAACACCAAAGAAATCACTTATTGCCTAAAAAATCATAACAATTTGCAATTGCAATCTTCTATTAATAAAAATGTGTTAAACTTAAAAAGTAACACATGACATGTTACTTTTTATACACATTTACACAAACAAAAATGTGACTGTATTGTATGCATTGAGTAAATGTTTGAAAAAGATGAGCCCTCAAAATTGGACAGCATATTCCAACTTCTAAAGTAATTTATGTAAAATATAATTGACATGGCTTGAGTAGTAAGGCAAAGGAAAAGAAAATGTCTTTGTGTTGTGGATTTTCATAGAAATTGAATTATGCATATTAATTATTAAACAAATGTTTGAACTCACACTACACTGAGAAATAAAAAAACAAGAAATAACAACAAAAATAAAAATACAAGTCAAAATAAAGATCCTTGATGCAATAACTTTTTCACATCTCAACCTTTTTAAATTAAAGAGAATCCTAAGTTTTACTACTAGACAGTTGATAGTAATGATGATGGTGATGATAAATTGAATAAATATTAGCAATAAAAATATTTAACAATTAGATTAGAGCAAAATCACAACAAACCTAAACATACAATTATTATAAAAAAATGCTGTAAACTTTTTACTTGGATGCTAAAGTGATAATGAGATTTAAAATTACAGCAAGGTCATGGCTAGCATTATACATCTCCAAAAAAATTTAATGAAAATGATGATTCCGTGCTTTAAAATAACGTAACTTGTAATTTTATCGCTACAAAACAAATTGAGCAAATACTTGTATCAATAGATACTCAGATTCAAGAAAAAAACGAACCGATAAATCGGAATACTCGTGTAACAGTACCATTGGTCTCGACTTTTAAGTAGGGAAATATAGAAATAAGGATACGCAAACACACTTACTTTTACTCGGGCACATTCCATAACCATTTCAGCGAGTTGAACATTGTTATCTGCGGTGAAGATGGAGCAAAAATCTCCAAGTTTGAGACAAAGTCTACATTTTCCGAGCTTGAGAGCCATATTGATTTCTTCAGATGAACCATTTCACAATATTCATAAAATATTAAGATTAAGCGTTGTTTCACCGTCTTTCATTACAGCATTTTGTTTGCAGGCACAGGAACTTTAAAATTCGCCATTTACATATAATCTTATTTCGAATTTACTAATAAATCCAACACAAAATTATTCGCCGGCAACCAAAGGAATCGCCATTTCGAGCCGAATGAAATAGAAGAAAATTAAAGTGTGGTCAGGTAAAAAAATCATGTTTTTTGAAATCCACTAGTAAAAGGCATTTGAAATCCTACCAAACTTTTACCGAAACGAGATATAATTTAATTAATTAATTTTTCACATTTAATAAGCTAAATTAAATTAATCAAAATAAATATAAATGCTTGTGATTAAATAAAATATACGAAGAAGAAGCACTTGTCATTCTGAATTTGTATTGTTTTGGTTTCTATCCTTATTTCTATGTGTATTTTTTAAATTTATTTACTTGCTACCAAGTAGAAAGAAGTAGTGAGTACTAACGATTTGTAAAATGCTTATAGCTGGTGCAAATCTATTCAACGAGTGGTTTCTGAGTAACAAAATCTTATACAAACTACAAGAAATTCCTAGAAAACATAGTAAAGATAAGACACTTGATGCTGATATAGTTTGCATTTCCTGGTCCTATAGTATTTTGAAAATTGCCAAAGATTTCTTTATATCTGGTTCATGGAAAGGCAGAGATAGCCAGTTTGTTACCTTACCTTTGCCAGAATATAAAATTAAAGACTCAAACCTGATTATAGGCTGTAATGATTACAAAATAGTCATGATAGATAAAAACAACAATAATATATGGATTCTTGATTTAGATACTGAAAATTTTCGAAGGGTTTGTATTACTGAGAGTCCCAATTCAAACATTGTTTTAAAGGAAAGGCAATTTGTTGACAATATTATCAAAGCAAAAGTATCAGTTAACTTGTGTGCCTATTTAACAAAAGAAGGGAATGTGTATACTGGGTATTTGCCATGCTATATTGATACAGGTCACTGCTTGGGCAAAGCCTGTGATATTGAGTGTGGATATGAACACTATGTCTTGCTAACAGATATTGGAAGTGTGTATACTTGGGGAAATGGCAGGTAACATTTTTGAAAAATAAAAAAGTATCCACACCTTAAACAAAACTCATACATGTATTGTTTTTAGGCGTTTGCAGCTTGGACATGGGGATATAGAAAATGCAGAGACACCAACTGAAGTAAAGGCACTGGCAGGAATTAAAATAATTAAAATAAGTGCAAATGGATGGCATACTCTGGCTCTCAGTGAGTCCGGAGACTTGTATGCTTGGGGGTGGAATGACACTGGACAGATAGGGGTAAAGTTTGAAGATGATAACGATTATACAGGTATACCAACATCTATAACAATTTATGACCAAAATGGTGAAGAAGTCAAGTTAAATGTCAAGGATATTGCTTGTGGGACTCGACATTCTGCTATTTTACTAGAGGACAATTCTGTTTGGACTGCTGGATCTAATAAATATGGTCAGCTAGGGCTTTCTTCAAATGTTACTAAAAGTGAAAGTTTTAAAAGATGCTTCAGCTCTTCTCAAGATGTTAAGTTACTATGTGGACCATGGTGTACTATTATTAGAACTTAGAAAATTAAGTTTTTAAATTTTTATTCTAATGATACTGCTATGCAAAATGGTTAAAATGTTAATGTTAAATAATATATTAAATGTTGGATGTTTTAAAAATAAAGTATTTTGTTTTATAAAATAAAACCCATTTTGAAAATTTTTTTGTCTAAATCTTAAGGTATACTTGTGTACTAGCTAATAGACATAAAAATTAATTTATAAGTATATACAACTGCGCGAGAACCCGCTCAATCCAATATTTAACACAACATCTCGAATGGCTCTAGTGGAAGACCGGTGTTGGATGCCGAGCATGAATGCCACAATGAGCATGCTGCTATAATGTTAATATCTCTTCATACGCACACTCGCTGTGTCTTGGCGAGAGTGTACAACCTCCATAACAAGTAACATTTTTTATATTATTCAAATAATAATTATTTACTCATAAAACGCTGCTGAAATATATTTATTTGCAAGGTAAGACTAAGAAATATTAACCATTAAATATTCTTTATCATGCACAAGTGTGGCCAAGAGATACGACTTCAAGAAACGTGCTACTTTGTGTTCCCCTCCAAAACTCCGTTCGAAGTTTTACCTCTCGAAGCTTCTACCGCTTTACTAAATTGACTGACTTGACTCTGACTGTATTTACGTTTTATCTTTACTCTGACCAGACTTTAGACTAGATGAAATTTATGTTACGTTACTAAAAATGATTGAAACAAGAAAATTGGTTTCCCGCCTTTACTTGACACCGGCCATGGTTACAGCCGAAGCGCCATTTAAATAACTAATAAAACGTGATTTTGACTTTGACAGGTTTTGGTATTGATCGTGTTTATTTCAAGTTTGTTTGTTTTCGGTGTTCCAGTGGCGCTGTTAAAAAGTGATCAAAAGTAAATGAATTAGTCTCTAACAATTTTAATATAATATCGTATATATTTTAACTTGCAAATATTTTTGCAGTGGCTTCTGGGCGGGAATACATCACTTATGCTCGCAACCTTTGTAACAATGGATGCTACAGTAAAGCTTACGATCTTTACTTAGCAGCTTTTAACAAGAGTCCCCACCTGAAGATGGCTTTCGAGCCAGAATTTAGGGCAACTCTCTTCAAAGTGAACGAGCTTCTGGCTGTTAGTAATAACGTTGAAGATATATTCGGTAACTTTAGCAGAGCGATCAACGCCTTTCCCGGCAATGTCCACTTGTTGAATGAAATCGGTAAGTATCTTTTTAAATTTGGCTTCTACGAGGAATCCTGGACGCAGTTTCAGAAGGCTTTAAAGATAGACCCGGGATTTGTCGATGCTGAAAAAAATTTGAATTCCCTCAAGAACTTGATGGTGGAAAGATGGCACTTTAGGATGCTGAATGATAAACGACGAAACGACTGCTATCGAGCAGCAATACATGATGTAGTCGTACCAGTGAAAGAAAGTATTTTGGACCTTGGCACTGGAACTGGCCTCTTGTCCATGTATGCTACAGAAACCAATCCAATGGCCATAACAGCTTGTGATAGCTCAGAGGTTATGACAGCTCTGACAGACACTATTTTGGAGGAAAATAAGCTGCTGATGGCTGTTGTAGTTGTTAACAAACTCTCTACATCTATGAACTACAAAGATATAGGAGGGAAAAGGTCATTACTAATCACTGAGGTATTTGATGCAGGCCTTTTTGGGGAGCACATTTTGCAGTCACTATCACATGCGTGGGAATATTTATTGTCCAAGAATGCGAAAGTAATACCTGCAAAAGGAGAGTTTTTTGTGATGGGTGTGAATTCTGATCTGCTTAATGCCAGATATCATTTGCAGTCTGCAGCTAAGGTATTGTTGAATATTGGTGACTGCAATGTGCACATACTCAATGACGAGCCATATGACTGCGAAGATGTCCACTATTACAATGACATAAAATATGTAACAGAATCCAATTTGGTGGTCTCAGTAGACTTCAATAATGTTAATGACATACGAGACAAACTGGAACACGCCGAACCTATAAATGTAGAATTAAAATCTCTAGAGAATGGCAGAGTTGATCTTATTGTCGGTTGGTTTAACTTGCATCTTGCAGAAGGTATACATATAACTACAGATCCAACATGTAACTACAAAGCTAGGGCATGGCAACAAGCGATTTTCTGGGATTGTGTTCCTAGAAGTATTAAAGAGAATGAAAATGTTAACTTACATTTTCTGCTCAATGAGGGTAAAGTTACCATGCTAAATGATGCAACTAATGATATAAGGAGGATTTCTCAGGAAACATTGAAGTTTTTAAATGATACTGAATACACAAAGGCAATAGTAAATTGCATCGGAATGGTTTGTGTGTACCTCGGTCAGATGGCAGAAATGTCTGAAATGAACATTCTAGATCTGTCTCCATTTCCGATTTTCGGCTTTCTTATGCTAAAAAGGGGTGTGCGGAATCTCAAGTGCAATGCTAAAACTGTGGAAGATAAAGAGTTCATTGATTTCGTTTTCAAAACCAATCAAATAGACACAACTAATGTTACATACTTGATTGGAGATAATTGGTCCAGGCATAGTTTCCGTGATGATAAATATCACGTTATATTCTCTAACATGTTAGATATTAGTGGCGATATTGATATTCGCATGAAAGATATGGGGTTGGCTTTAAAGAACAGTCATCTCGCATCTGGTGGCCTGTATATGCCAGCTGGTGTAACATTAATGGGTCAGATTATCTACTGTCCCATGTTAGACATTAACAACAAGGTCTGTGATGCAAACATAGGTGAATATAGAGTTGCCAGACATATCAACAAATATCAGGTGTCTCAAAACTTTTTCCTTGACTATGCTCACATGGAATATACAGCATTCACTGATCCTGTACCTTTGGGTGAGTGCTCTAATCTCTCTTCTGACGTCATAAATGTTCCGATAATTGAAGATGGTTGGGCAAATGCTATAATATGCTGGTACAGCATTGAACTCATGGAAAACTTAGGGCACGTATCCACAAAGAGGCCATGCAGTTTTATAGACGGCACAGCATTTTTGGCCAGTCCGGCCGTGCAAATGGTTCAAGGGGATGTTGCCAATATTTTACAGTGTGTAGATTCTAATGGTTCATTTAAATTGGTACTTGATGTGGAAGGTAACTAAATCTGTAAGACAGAAATAACACACATAGCAGGAAAGCTTTTGCTTTTAAATGTTTTATGTCATCTAGTAGAAATATTCCCTTGATGTCTCCATTTAATGTATTCTATGAGAGTTTTTGTTAAAAACAGAGTTATAAATTTTAGACTTAAAAAACAATTACGAATTAAAGTATGTGATTGATGTGCCAGATAACTGTTTATATGTCTATCTAATTAATTCGTCTAAAACTTATGTTGCGCTTTATTACGTTATAGATTAATATTTATATATAATTTTTGTTACTATGTAATACAGGGATAGAGTAAATATGAAGATAGGAGTAAGTCGCGTAAATGTATGTCCAAAATATGATAAATGTATTTCAAAATCAAAACATTTACTTTTACATTTTTTATATGGCTCAAAGTGTTTTAAAAACATTTTTGAATTAATTGTAAGAGATTTAGGCTACTGGTATAAAGGTTGGCTGTGAGATTTATTGTAATGAATTATTATTTCTCATTAACAATCGTTTTCATAAAAGCAAATCATTTGGAAATAGTGGATTACTTTTGCCAACCGAAGCAAAACTAATGATTGTCAAAAGGAGCAACATATTTTGGAACCTTAGAAGGTAAGAAAGATTTACGTGTATTTTAATATTCTAGTCACGAATGGAAAAGCAGATAATTATATGGCATTGTTAGAATCACTTCAATCTAATCACTGTTGTTTGCTCAATGTTTTAATATAATAATCTCAAACAGATCTGTAACTTTTAGATAATTTTACTGCTTATGTATAAATGTTAACATTCATCTAACTTGATTCAACTTCAAAAATTTATACACACGTCTTAGTATTCACTTTATATACAATTTTAAATACAGTTCCTTAATATGAAATAGTCGTAATTAAACTTTAATATAAAATATCTGGTGAGGGAAAAAACATGCTTGTTCCAACTTCTGTCGTGGTATTTATATATCCTAATAGGTGTGTACTATGTACTAAAGTGTGACTTAGTCATACTTAGGGCCAGTTTCACTGCTTACTGATAGTTTCTGTTAGGCTATCCACAACCTTTTTTGACAGATTCTCCATACAACATCTGTCAAATAAAGTTGTGGATAGACTATCTGTGGGTGGTGAAACAGGCACTTGGTTTATTTAAAGCATATATTGGGACCTGTACAACAAAATTATTCCCAAATATTTTATAGATGTGCAGAAATCTTACAAAAATGTTTTTGATGTTGTGATTCTAAATGAAATAAAACTTATTTAATGTCAATTTTCATTTTAATAATCCTTATCGTTATTACTAGCGAAAAAGCGCAGCTTGACACGGGCCCGTAAGATTTTTTAAGTGCTGCGACTTTGATTTTTCAAAAGTATTTTGACGACACACACTACATATGTGACTGACAGACGTAGTGTGTGTCGTCACTTCGTTTAGTCTATCTTTACAGTTGCACAGCTTTACTCATAGATGGCGACAGTAGTACAATATTATATTTTTTAAATCATCAATAATATTATTACTGTTTTATGTTTAAACATATCTAGACATATACATAAATCTTTATGCTAAAGTACAAACTTAAAGTTCTTATGGTTTTTTCGTAAAGTGTACCACAAACATGTACCGGGAGTGGGATATATAGGGCTCGCTTCGCTCGCCCAATTAAACTAGAAGTTGCGTTTCAAATTGTTTTGTAACTATACTAAAAACTACTATAGAAAAAGTATCATGACCTTTCCATGAATAAGATTAGTCCTACACTTTTGAAATTATTCGATGTAGACAAACAAATTTTCTTTTTTTTTTATAAGAATCTAGTGATCTAAACTTAAAAAAAAACCCAAATCTATACTAATAATATAAAGTTGAAGAGCTTGTATGTTTGAACGCGCTAATCTCAGGAACTACCGGCCAGAATTGAAAAGTTTTCCGGGGACTTAGTCGCTGGCAACAACTAGTCGTATTCATTTTCAACATGGTTAAAATTGAAACAAAAAATAGTTTAATACATTTTATTAACGCATTACGATTTCGCCCAAATATCACATCACAGTACATCTTACCTTGGAGGCTATCAGATAAACTGTTGTAGTTATTTAACGCTATTCAAATCCAAAAGGTTTTTTTTGAAGTAGACGAGGCTAAAGTTCTGCCGAGCGTTTTTTTGACATTTGATCAAATGGCATATTGGTGCGTTATACGGACGCGTCGTTAAAGTACTGTACGCGCCGCATTTTGTAAACCATTGTTATATCAAGAAATGTGGCGGGAGTTTTAGCGGGGATTTCGGAGAGTGATGTTGTGTGTTTTGTATTTTAAACAAAATTTCGGTATTGAATGTGCGATAATGATAGAATATCGACCATTAATTATTCGTTGTCATGCACAAGTGTGGGCAATTGTTACAACTTCAAGAAATGTGCTATTCTGTGGTCGCCTCCAAAACTCAATCCGAAGTTTTAGTAAAGCATCTAACGCTTCGACTGACTTGACACTTAGACTGCACTGACGATTTATCTTGCCTTTGACTAGACTTTAGTTTGTAACGTTGCTTAAAATTAATGGAACAAGAAAAATATTTTCCCGCCTTAACTTAGGGTTGACACTGGCACAGCTGTAGAGCCATAAAAAAAGATAAAGAAATGCGGCGCGTACGGTACTGATAAATGTGCAATCTTTAATCAATGCCCGGATTAAGGCCCGTCATTATAGTCAGCACTTGATACTAAGAGCATACTATAGATTTATTTCCAACCCAAAAAAGAAATATTATGAACGATAATTACTAAGAACATAATCTGGCTTGACACAAAATCTTGTTTTTTTTCTGCTTATTTTCACATTTGTTGCCCCCAACACCAATTGTCGTCCAATCAGATGCATTAAGCTTTATTCGGCTTTGAAATCGCATTATGAATGTACGAAAAATTGATTCATTTTGTTAGAGACTTTGTCAAGAACAGAATTTACATTTTTACCCTAGACGATAAATAAGCAACTTCTTATTTTCTACTCGACAGATTTGGCTTCGGCTAGAATAGCTCTTGTTTGTTCTAAGGCTTTCCTGAAAAAAAGGTAAAGTAACTTTAGCATATATCATTTGCGTTCTTTACACAATAACATACTACAAAGGGCTTAGCACGGCGACCGAGAAAAAGACAAAATGTCAAATAGTTGGGATAAAGTCATACGTCAGGTATGACTTTTTTGCACAGCCTACAAGTTAGACAAAGTGACGGATCACTTTGTCAATCTTGTCGGCGGTGGCCCTAGCATGGCGAACGAGAAAGCGTTTTGTTCTACAGCAAGATCAGGAAATCTGTTAGTTTATCCCAACTATCTGTCATTTTGTCTCTTCTTCGGTCGCCGTTTTGTAGAAACACATGGTAAAATAGAAACATCAATGTAGAGAACACATGACAGGAAAATCGATACTCACAGATGTAGCGGGTTATCCGTCTGCAGTCGCGAGGCGGCGAGCTGCGCTAGTGCGGCGAGGCGACGTAACGCGCGTCGCCGAAGGTCACCGGCGCGTGGCAGCGTGTCCGCCAGCGCCGCCGCCGCGCCCGCCATCTGCGGCCCCGGCGCCGCACCCGCCGCCATACTCAGCGTGTCTGTATTATATTGTAATGTTAATAAATAGCATAATTAGAATTAAATGAATGGCCGGTTCGGTCTAAAAATATTTATAGTAAGTAACAATTATTTTAGACAGTGTTCTGACTAAATTCAAATAAAAATACATCAAAAAAAAAAGGCCAACCGACACGGCTATAGTCCTAAAATTATATTATATTGACCGACTACTATGCAAATTACCAATAAGTTTAAGCGCCAGCGGGTCGGCGTGTAGCGGCGGCGGCGGTGCGCATAACGCGAGCGTCGCACGCAGCAGCCGCACGCCACCGCCGAGACATCGACGCCAGAACACGCCGCCCACACCCTCCACAATGCTGAAATAGATTAACATTCTTGAATTATAAATAGTTTATTTTTATTTATTTATTCAAGAAACAGTTTTATACGTCACTTTAAATAAATACGATTTCACTTAAAACTAATAGTTACTAATAGTACCATAAGTTTTTACATAAAAGCGGTTTTTTAATTACATAATATTCGCCATTACAATAGTTATTACATATTCGCCATCCCTGACATATTATGTATAATAATTATAATAAAGGCCAAAACTCAGTTTGGGTCCCTGCGCCACAGTACTTATCGATTATAATAATATAATTATCGGGATTATTATATAAAAGGAACGGTGAAGTGGTCTGGATTAAGACATTGTATACTGACTGTGGCGGCAGCGCGGGTAGGAAAACGTCGGCGGCGATAGCGGCAGCGAGACGCGCGTGCGCGGCAGCGGCGAGGCGCGGCAGGCAGCTCGCACGCGGCAGCTCCAGCGCTCGACACAGGATGCTGCGCAGGCGCACGCACGCTCGTACGCAAACCGGGTCCCACGCCTGCTCTACTAGCTCTGAGGACGGTAAAGTCAATACCGATATTATACATTTATAATTTTTCCGTCTATCTGTCTGTTACCTCTTTACACTCAAACCACTGAACCGATTTCGCTGACATAGGATACTTTTATCCTGGAAAAACGTACGGTTCCTGCGCGATTAACAAATTTTGGCGAAACGTAGCCATCATTACATTAATAATACGTGCGAATTAGGAAAAAAATCACTCTCCCGAAACGTCTTTACCGATTTTTACTAAATTTAATATGCGCATTCAGCAGTTTCGGGGTTCAGGTCTTGTCAATTTTCCATGCTCGTAAGTGATAAGGGTTACCTAGAAATAATTTAATTATAAGTCTGCCGGGCCAGCTAGTGACCAATCATAAGAATCTTTTATCGACGAATAAGGGTTATTTTTAGGGGTGGAAAGATTAAATGAAAATAATTTCAAACGCAAGCGAGGCTGCGGGAAAAAATTAAAAAAATAGTGTAATATCTTATCGCGTCGAGAGACAACGTAACATCTTACCGGTAACCTTGGGTAGGACAACCTTATCTACGATGGTGGGCACCAGCATCAGGTCGGGGTCAGATCGGACGGCCTCCTCCGACACCGACGTCGTCTCCTCGTCGGACGACTGGTCGGAGTCGCTCGACACTCTGTCCGATCGCACGCCGTACATCATCAGACATCTGGAAAAGTGATATCGACAAGGTTAAAAATTCGCTTATTTTGTAAATAAAATTAAGATATTATTGTAAAAAAATAAATGTCTCCCAAATTTCAGCTTAACAACTTTAATATATATTTTTTGTAATAAGCCTTCAAAGTAAATTTTTGTAGTACTACATTTATAAAATATTTATATGGGTACCATTCGATAAATTAGGTAATTAACAACAACTTTTGTTGTGAAACCACTATCATGAATGCAACATTTAACAAAGTTATCGAACAGTGTCTTCCCTCGGTACGTACAAACTACCTAGAGGTGACGTCATAACTAAGTATCGTTTTGTATGGAGCGTTTTTGAAAGGTCAATTTTATGTAATTTTTTAGTTATATAAAATTGACCTTCCATATCTTCCATACAATTTAAGCTATCGGCGCCATTCTTTTACCGATATATCTATTTTTGGGACGTCTTTTAAAACCAATAATAATAAAAAAATATTCGACTAGCTTATTTATTAAAGTCTTACTCATAAACCGTTTTGAGACTCGACGAATCGGAATGCCATGTCCTACTCTAAATGATGTTAATAATGTTAGAGTAAGAGCTTTTTCATTCGATCTTTGAAGTCACAGAACGGTTTCGGAGTATGCCTCAAGAAGAGGAAGTTATTATGTACAGACGTACAGTTTATAATAACGTCCTTGCACTTTATCTAACGAACAAAAAAAGGGCCGTCAACTTTAAGAATCATTAAAGCTGGCTTAGATGCAAAGCAACTGGCATATCCTTGAAAAATACGAATGATTTGAGAACATAATATTTTATAGACCAACTAGCTTTTTCCCGCGGCTTCACTCGCATTATGAAATATTTTCATACAAACTTTTAAACCCCGTTTCACCCTCTGAAAGTAAAATTTCACTAAACTCTTAAACACGAATTTTTTATTTTGAATCAGCAGCTCAGAAACAAAATTGTAGGTCTCTAACTTAAGAAATGACGAACTTGCGTAGAAAAACTTATAGAAACTTTAACTCCCTTTTCACCCTCCTAGGGGTAGAATTTCAAAGAATGCTTAAACACGTATTTATTTATTTTGAATCAGTAGCTCAGAAATAAAATTTAATGTCTTTAATTATACAATTGACAAACTTTCATACAAACTGTCAACCCCTATTTCACCCTCTTAGGGGTCAATTTTTAAAAATTCCTTTCTTAATGGGTGTCTACCCAATAAAACAATCTTACTCACCAAATTTCATGGCTGTAGCTTTAACAGTTTTTGCTCGGCGAATATGAATCAGTCCGTCAGTCAGGACTTGTTTTTTTAACAAATATATATACTTTCCAACCAAGTCTATTCCAAAAATCTAAGACGATGGATTACTTCGATAGGGTGTGAAGAAAGACAAAAAAATAACAAACACACGTTCCCATTTATAATATCATTATGTTATTAGAATAATATATAACATGCAGTAAAAAAGTATATTGCTCACTTGTACCAGTCCATTTTCTCATAGTCCTCGTTGTCTTCATCAGCCAGCGGATTCCACAGGATCAACTGTCACACATCACAAGAGGCCCAAATTATACAGGCATGCTAAATAATTACGATAACAAGCCTATAAGTGTCACCGAAATTCTCATACAATCGCACTAATACATATATCCGCGCGTGCTTGATGTACCATAGGTAAAAAATTTTTTTTAAATTTTCTTGTTGCCGATAATCTATAATCCGTTTTGCACACCAATAAAAGCACTGTCTAAGGGTTATGGCAAAATTGACGTGAACCGCAGAAAAACTATTTAAAAGGCTTAAAAATTTCAATACACAGCAAGGTCTTAGTAACGCCACTAAATGCGAGCAGATTTGTTTATATGTCCTAGCGGCGTGGCAAATAGACTAGAGCGCACACATGCAAGTCGTGCGCGGTACGTTTCTATGGAGACGACCTTAAGGTTCTATATATGCACACTACACAGTAAGTACCTGATGTCTGACATATGGCGCCAGCAGCTGCGGCAGGCTGTCGGCGAGGTAGGCGTCGGCGTACAGCGTACGTGCGCGCCGCCGCCAGCGTGCCAGACGTGCGCACACGCCGCGCACGCCACGCCATGCCGGCAGCGCGTCCGCGAATAACGCGCCCGCCTCACGACGTATCTCCTCTGTCAACACAGAAGAACCTCTGTAGCTCAGTCGGTAAGCGCGTTGATAACTTAAGCCGGGGCTCGCGGGTTGGAATCCCGCCGGCGTAGCAAAAGTTTTTCAATGTTCCTGGGTCTTGGATGTTTATAAAATATGTGTATCATATAAGAAAAATCTTTAGTATGTGTACAGTATAAAAGTGTTAAATATACCAGACTGACGTGGTATTGAGCGCCCGTAGACAATAAAATATAAGAAATATTCTAAATCCCATTGGATTTCCCAGCCCAGCGCGTAATCTTATATCATTATATAAGATTACGCGCTGGGATAATTTGTGGTAAAAGCTTTATGTGGAACGGTAGAGCATCCATGGTATTTGATTCGCACTCGAGAGGGTTTTAGTTTCGAACTCGGGTTGGTGTCAATGAGACATTTTCTGATCTCAACTATACAATATGGATTCTTGTACGGTGAAGGTAAACATCGTGGGGAATCCTGCTCATTGATGGTCCCAGACGCATTGAGTTATTTAATTCTGTCTAGCCCATAATCGGCCGACAAAGCCGTATGCTCTTTGCCAACCATACGGTCATTAGTTAAGTCAAGGTCTTTGGTAATTTGGTCACCAACCTGCAGCAGTGTTAAGCGCATGCGCAGTAGCGGGCGGAAGTTCGTCGTCGCTCGAGTCGCCGTCGCGGTGCGCCGCGCCCGCCGCCTCGCGCTTCAGTCGACGCGCGCGACGCCGCCCCTCGCGCTCCGCCGCCCGTCGTGCCGCCTCTGGATCCTCTGGCGCGCGAGGGACTCCGCCGCGACCTGATAAATATTAATAATAAATGTATTTTGGTGTCTTTTACGATGAGTGGTCGCCGCAATGGAAGATCTTCCAACCGAGCAAGATAGCATGCTCGGTTAGAGCGAAGCCCCACTGAAGTAATATCAGTCTTTTTATATTAGCCATTCTCCGAAACATTGATAGCGCGATGCAATGTAGGTACCGCGCTACATATCACATCTTAGAAAAACTTATGCGACACTTCATCTTGAAGATCTGACAATAATTTTAAAAAGTGAGTTTTATGGAATCGCAAATTGGCGTTTAAAATGCGGTTTCATCTCTATTTTATACGCGATCTTGTAGCGTCTCCGGCTGCGGTATATACCACACAGAGGTTAAACAATACCTGCGAGCGCGAGCACGTCGTGCGCCTGGTCCCGCACGTCGGCGCGGCGCCGCTCCACCAGGTACGAGCAGCGGCGGCGGTGCAGCGCTAGAGCGCGACTCTCTAGTGCCTCCAGCTGCGGCATCTACAAGAGATATTAATAATTGTAGTGTCCGAATGAGAAGCAATGTCTATCTTTCAAGCCTTAAATACTTGAAAAGAATAGGAGGTTAGCATATTAGAAAATACTGTGACAATATTTTTAATTTTACTTGGTTTAAGGTTTCGCAGCAGCAACAGGACAGCAACAGCAGTCCTAACTAGTACAAACGATAAAAATTCTACAAACAAAATATCTTATAACAGTAAACTTGTAAAGTATTGCAGGGATGTAATTACCTTCTCGTCGAGACACTCTATCAGGTCTGTGACGTACCCGCGTACGGCCTGCGCGCGGCGGTATGCGGCGTCGAGTGCGGGCGCGCGCGCCGCTCGCGACTCCCGAACGCGTGCCGCGCCCACCAGCCGCGAGCGGCAGCGTTCGCGACGCTCCAACGCCGAGCCGCGACTAGCGCTTAGCTCCGATAACCTGTGTATATTTAGTTGATTATGATGATAATGACATATTGATGAAAATGTATGAATTAACGATTTAAATTCAGTTTATAACCTTTTGCAGATTAATGTTTGCCAGTTCTATACAAATATTTGTTCTACATCTTCCTTATTCTACAAAGTAACGAATATCAATCTCCTATTCGCTGGGTGCATAGTATATGGTGGGGATACAACAAATCGATCACAGCGCTTATGGAGATAAGAAAGTAACATTACACACAAACAAGGCTGATGGCTTTCAAATTGTCGCTTGTCGGCAGCAAAAATGTAAGTGTTATGATAATAAAAAAAATAAACATGCAACATGTGATGTTTATTGTAAAAACAATTGCAGAAATAGTGATTACAAAATTATTTTTTTTTACTTCTTTTAGTAATGACATTTGACATTTCATTGTCCGCCCATAATGGCCGCCGTATTTTAACAAATACAAAGTAATGATTTCTGAGATTTACACGAGTATCCCCTGGAAAGCAGCCGAAACCTCGGGAATCAAAAAAGTGCTCCGCGACAAAATCCGTAAGAGTTAAAAAACCATAATACAACGTACCGCTCCTGCAGCGCATCGACGAGATCGTGTGCGGTGGCGGGCGGGGCGCGGCCGGGCGCCAGCAGCGTGCGCAACTGCGGCGCGTCCGCACGAGCCGGCGGCGGCGGGACCGCGAACGGGTTCAACTCGCTGCTACCGAGGGCGGCTGTTGTGATTAAGAAATATACAATTGATGAATCAATTGCTTCTTGCTTTATAGGCTTGCTAATGAGGCGTGAAAATTACCGTGACATAGGTAAGGATATAGGTAATAAGCTTCTTCAAATATGTCACGGTAATTTTCTGTAAGCTTTTAAGCCAAATGAGACATCAAATAAACTTAGAAAATCAAAGCGTAACATCAAAAAAACTTAGCGTAACTTTAAAGTAAATTTCAGACCCCAATTTAATATTTTATAACTCACCAGTGATATCAGCTATGGCGGGTACAGCTTTCTGCATCTGTTGCTCCTCCCACTCGTCCGCCTCGCTGTTCATGTCTTCGTCGGACGCCGCCGCTGCTGTCGTCCCTACGTACAATCAGAGAAGTTGAAACAGAGCCAGATCTTGGTAAGTTGGTCGCGTTATGTCAAACCCAGCCGACGTAGGTCCGTCAGCTGGCGTGTTTCAATGTCCCTCATGGTACATACATTCAATTTCAAAACTTTGTGTTTTATGTACGCCTTAAATTTATTTAAGTCATACTTACATTTCCAACTTCCCTAATGCCTCTTTACTTATTCCCGTTCCCTATTCCCTCAGAAAAGGCCGGTAACGCACTTGTTACTCTTCGGATGTTACGAGAGTCCATGGGCGACGGCAGTTGCTTTTCACCCTTAAATATCATACAAAAAATTCATACATACTTCCATAATATCCATATTTCTTAGACATATTCTCTTAAGTTAGTAGTTACCTTTCTCTTCCTGAAACGGCTGTATTCAGTGATCAGAGAATCTGCTACTATCTATTTTTAATACTTTACTGTCAGTCTACACGCCTAAGTCAAGCCGAATTTGCTGGAAATTCGGAAGGAATCTCGGAATAGAACATTTTATCCCGAAAAAAATTTTAGTTGCCGCGCGATTACTTTTGGCGCTACGTAGTCGCTGGCGATATTTAGTTTTAGACCCGGTTTACATTTAATTAAGTTAACAAGACGTTCAGCTAAAAATTAAGTAGTAAGTAATAAGTGACGTTCAAACATAGGTAAGTTAAGAAATCACAAGTTACTGGTTCGATAACAAGCTAAGTCTCCATAAATTGCTCAATTACTGCCTAGAAACTAATTACATTAAATATTTTACTCAACTAAATTATTAAATTTTTTGATAAATTAAATATTATAATATGAACTGTACTAAACTCAAACGTCTACACGCTGGTGAATTAAGTTGGCGGGGTGCGGGAGACGCGAGAGGGGTAGCACTTCGCACTTAACTCGCCGAAAAATAGGATCGCTTTCCATTTAAGTCAACTTACAACTTAACTCGATTTTACCGTTCAAACGTCAAAAATAACTAAATTCGCCGATCGCGCAAGTTAACTCGCAACTTAACTAAATTAAGTGTAAATCGGCACTAATTTCTATATCTGTCTGTCATGTTAAATATCGATGCACAAGTTTAAAATCTCTCGACAAAATAGATATACAGAGAGTAACAAGTAAGTGATAAAACTTTAGGGACAGCGCTGAAAGCGAAAATATTTTTTTGCGATTTGTATGGGCAAACTCATATCACCGGGGCGCATTCAGTGCTGCTTCTTTCACAGTTAGTCTATATCAGGAACACATTTGATCCTTTAAGTTTTATCACTTACTTTTATTACACCCTATATATGGCCAAAAAGAAACCCTTATAAATTCGTAATCTCTGTCACGTGCGTGCGGCCGTGGGTGTCGGTACTGCCACGAGATTTGTGTATCACAAGTGCACGCAGCCACGCACACATAGGGCCGCGCGCACTAAGTCTGGGTTCAACTATATTGCTATTCACACAGTACTCACGTTTAGGTTTGTCATTCGGTAGTTCCAAGCCGCGCACCTCGATCCTGCCCTCGTCTTCATCATCATCGTCGTCCATGTCATCATCTCGCCGGAGACGGGAGCCCGGCCCAGGGGACTTGTCAGACGTTATCGGCACGAAGTCGCCCAGCTCACGAGCCTACAAAAAGATTTACTGTTGGTGAAAACCATCTTATTTAATATATTTGACAATAAACATGAAACAATTTTTAGTGCCTGGCTGAATGTTCGAAGACTTTTATTGTCGTTATGTCTAAGCAACTATCTGTCTTACTACATAATATTTAAACATCTCTTGACCAATAGAGTATTTGACACTTTTTGCAAAAGTAGGTCAAATATATTTAATATATATTAATTTAAGAGAAATTTGTTTGAATCCACGGAAACGTTGTCCGCCATGATGGGATGTATGTGACGACACTAATCGCAAAAGAAACAACTAGTTTTATTTTTACATATTCATATTTTTATTTTTATTAATATGAATATTTTACACCACCTTTGTCTTTGTTCTCAATTTATTGAAGTCACAGACTTATTATGGCGGACGGCGGAAATATACAGACTAAAAAAGGGCAGTTTTATATTAACGAAAATCAATTTATTTAACTATTTAATTATTAACAAAAATCAATTTATTTATGTATTTAATCAAACTATCATAATAATATAATTTTTTCCATAAGGACAACTAGCTTAATGTAAGACACCTTTATGTATTAACATTTATCCTAAACAGTGGAATCAATAGATATTCAAATCTTTGTAGTAAGATTATACATTCAAGACAGAAAACTAGTCAGTCTGACACGATTACACAATTTGCAGAATTAACAACTACAGATAGTTCTGTGTGGATAAACTTTTTCACTCGGAAGACACCTGACGCGTCACTGCCACATTAATGAATTGTGTATTCACAAGCGCACACAAAGGACTGCGCGCTCAACTGAGTTGAACTATCTGTCACATTACTGTCAGCTTCCTCGTACCATCTACTACCTGTGAAACAACATTATCCGGATCCTCTCGGCGGCGGCCTTAGACCCTCACCTCTCATACCTGCTGTCGCGTCTTGCGCGCGGCGTGGATGAGCGCCGCGTCGGGAATGTGTCCGGGGGCAACCGCCAGCGCAGCGCGGACATTCTCCGCGCGGTACCGGTGGAAACCCCTACTGTCTTCCTCGTTCTCGCTGGACGACAGGTCCCCCTCAGCGTCGGCGGCCAGAGCCTCCCGCCCAGACAGGATCAGCCCCTCCAGAGTCACCTTCTTCTTAGGTTTCTCTGTAATTTTCTCTTCTTGCCTTTCCTGGGTTTACAGAAAGCATTAAAACACACCCTACATAGTTAAGACAGTAACTTTCTAAGTTTCGAGTCGAAGAAAGCCGCAGTAATAACTTACAATATAATAGTTAATACACTCAGTAATATATAATAACATTATTATGACTATTTGAAATAAAATAAAATTTATTTATTTAAAACTTGCATTGACTGGTTACAAACAATTTTGTTATAAAAAAAGGTAATTTGAATGATAATAAAAGTTACTTTTTATACATCATATTTCTTTAAAATGACTATTAGAGTAAATTATGAACAGTATGATATTTGCGTCGATTGGCTACAAGACTGTTCCTGTTACCTGGTCACCATTACTGTCAAATTTGTTAGTATCATCATTATCAGGACCTCGATGCTTCTCCTTTTCCCTGCGTTTTGCCAATTTCTTACTCTGTGATGACTTCTTAACTTTGAACACCTCACCGTCCTCCTCTAAAATAATATGTAAACAATTAGTTTCATTGCCTGTTCACAAGGACATTGCATGGTCTATGAGCAACTATAAGAATCTTTATAGCAGCTCAATAAAGTTTAGTAACTTAACATTTTTTAATTTACTAAACTGAACTAAAAAAATAATAAAAACTATTGAATAAAATATTGCTAAAAAGGAAAAAATCTTAATTTACTAAACTTAAAGATAACTAGCAGCTCAATATACGAACTATCCTGTCTCCTTTCTAGGATCTCAATGTATGTTTATACTAAATTTAAAATCATCCCTTATCTTACAACACCGTAAGTTGTTTTTAGCAACTTTCCAAGAGACTAAAACACTACTGTTTAACAAAGCCAGCCAATTTAAGCACTGTCATAATTTTTTTGATTAACAAAAAGCTAGATCATGTGACCAATGGTTTGATGCACAAGGGCAACTCAGGCATTAAAATGTACAATCTAGCAATTTTCAACTTGAGCAGCATTGTTAGTTATGGGTGACATGTAACAAACACATGCATTTTTTATATACTATGTAGCTGTATCATGAGTTTGAACAGCAACAGTATTTATTGATACTCGATGCCGACTATGTGAATTTTTTCCTCTATGTCTCTCTGTAAATTCCAGTTACACAAGTGACCAGAAGCTTGTGGAACTAAAATTGCCACAATAAAAATTTATGTAATCTTATTGATTTAACTCATGGTAGAGTAACTAAAAATAACAGTAACAAGCAAGAGTGTAACTTACTAAATTTTTATCGTTTAATTAACTCACATTCACACTTTCTTATAGGGACATATAAGGGAGGTTAAACTTAAAACTAACATTAGAGGTTTAGTACTTAACTTGTGTTCAAATTAATAACTTTACCTTCGTCCGCGAAGCTGAGTAACTGAATGCTTTTAACAGGTTTATTTTCTTTCTTATTTTGGCTAATAATCGGCGGCGGTGGCGGTTCAGGGTCTCCGTCGTCGTCATCATCGCCACAAAATACACGTCTCTGTATTTTCTTTGGCTTACGAAAGAGCGACATATTATGAGGCTAGTTTTAACGCACTTTAATTAATTAATAATTACATAAATTTAACTGATTTTCTGAGGCAAATTCATAAATTAAAGTTTCAAAATGCAGAAGCATACATTTTATGCACTGACAAATTCTTGTATGTCGGCTTCGTCTTCTTCTTTCTTCTTTTTATGGCGCTACGACTATATAACCATGGCCAGTGTCGAGTAAAGGCGGGAAACCAATTCTCTCGGTTGGCAACGTTGCAATATTTCGTCAAGTCTAAAGTAAAAGTCAAGATAAATCGTCAATGCAATCAAAGTGTCAAGTCAGTATATTTAGTAAAGTGGTAGACGCTTTACTAAAATTTCTAGTGGAGTTTTGGAGAGGTACATAAAAACCACGTTTCTTGAAGTTGTATCACTTGCCCACACTTGTGCATGGTAACGAATATTTAATAGTAGATATTCTACCACTATAACGCATTAAAACCGAAAACAACACAAATACAACGAAGAAATACAAAAACACAACATCATTTTTTCACGTCCCGCCAAAACTCCACTCGCTTCTTCTACTTGGTCACAAGTCACAACTTAAAATATTGAGTTGACCGCTGATAGCAGATCAATGGACAATGGTCATATATTATTTTATTAATCCACCAACTAATCCAAAAACCGAAACGTATTTATTTTACAATATATGTACACACAAAACAGAGTACAAACCACCGGTACAAAAATAATTATTATAGAAACAGTGTGGTTCAGGATTTATCAAAGTTAACCGTAGTAGTCAGCCTACAGACATTTAGAGATTCTAGGCTGTAAAGTCTAGAAACAAGCACCTCATACTGTCAATTTAATGAAGATAAGAAGAATTTCTTGATTTGAAGTTCAAGGCTTATAACTTTGTTGTAAAAAATATTGCTGTCAATGTCAGTTAAACGTCTACTGTCAATGTCAAGTGTCAATCGGCCATTACATCGTTTTGTGTCCCGCAAGGTGCACGTCGATTGTGCTTCTTGTGTTTTGTCTTGGTAAATATTTATTCAATTTTATCTAGGAAATCCGTCCAAGTAAATACAATATTCTATTAAAATATTCCTTAATATCACCTAAGATCGCTTATGCAATATTTATTTTTGTAATACATTTAAGAAAGTTAATTTTAAGCCACGTTTCATTATGATTCACTTTATTTGCAGTCCTTAAATTTCTCCGAAGTCCCTACAACCACCACGATGGGTAGGGAGGACAAGGCTACTTGGAAAACCAACTACTTCACCAAAATCATCGTAAGTAAAATTGAAAAGAAAGTCTTGATTGTTTTTGAGGTTATTAAGCGTCTTGCCTTACTTTAGGGTGCAAAGCAAAATATATTTTTGGCAGTCTGTTATAATACCAGCTGATTATACCTAAATCTTCTGGCTTCGCTTTCAGACAATATTAAATCTTCAAATTTATCCTAGTGTGATAACTAGCCATATGCTTGTTGCACTGGCATTTTGAGGAAACAGATTTTTAAATTTCAGTATAAATATTATCTACCCATAAATTACATTACACTACAATAGTGCTAAACTAGTTAAAAAGATATATACCTAAAAGTTCTTTCTTTCTCCATAGCAACTGTTGGACGAGTACCCAAAATGTTTCATCGTGGGTGCCGACAATGTGGGCTCGCAGCAGATGCAGCAAATCCGTATTGCTCTCCGCGGTACCAGCATCATCCTCATGGGCAAGAACACCATGATGCGTAAAGCTATCAAGGACCATCTGGAAACCAACCCAGCTCTGGAGAAGCTACTCCCTCACATTAAGGGAAATGTTGGCTTTGTGTTCACCCGTGGAGACCTTGTAGAGGTAAAGAACTTATCAGGATGTTCTGTAATAAACTTATAAAGAACTACAAAACGACATGAGGCAAATGTTAGCCACCTAAATGTCTGTTTTAATACCAGGAGATTATGTCTAGATCTTCTGGCTTCGCTTTCAGACTACATGAACTCTTCAAATTTATCCTAGTGTGACTTAAAGCTGAATGCTTGTTGTACTGGCATTTTGAAGATACAAATTCAAAGCCTTTATTCTGATAAGTAAATATAAATATTTAATTTTTTGACTGCTTTTACATGATCAGTTTCAACATAAAAACTCAAATTTATTTATACTTAAGTTAATTAATGCTTTTTTATTATAGGTGCGTGACAAACTACTTGAGAACAAGGTGCGTGCCCCAGCCAGACCCGGTGCTATTGCCCCATTGGCTGTTGTCATCCCGGCCCACAACACTGGTCTGGGTCCCGAGAAGACTGCCTTCTTCCAGGCCCTCTCCATCCCCACCAAGATTTCCAAGGGTGTGTTTCTTTAGTATTATATAGATTATGTAATTGCAACAAGCTTTCACTTATGTGCTTTTTGTTCTCTGATTTCACTGAAGTTTGATAACCCAGCCATAGAGCTGAAGGAAGTGTTTTTCTTACATAAGTTAACTGAGAATGCTACAATCTCCCAATAATTTTCAGGTACTATTGAAATCATCAATGACGTCCACATCCTGAAGCCTGGAGACAAAGTCGGTGCTTCCGAAGCTACTCTCCTCAACATGTTGAACATCTCTCCATTCTCGTATGGTCTAGTTGTCAAGCAGGTGTGTATATAAAACTTTAATTGCTATTTTATTCTTTCTCTATCATAATTACAGACAAAAAGTTCTATTTCTTTCTTCTTCGTTCTATCTTTCAAGTAGAAGAATTATACATATTTTATATGTATTCAAGCATTGTAAAATATTGGACTTTTCACTTTGTGATCAAACAACTGAAAAATATGAAGTCACCCAAAGAGTTGAGTACGGTGTGCTGTTTGTGAGCACATTGATAATTTACCTTTGGAAAAGTAGATGCTTGTGTTGCTTTTACATACTGCAATAAAATATTGTTTTTATTGAGACATAAGCATACACATAAACTTTGTTTAGCTTTTCAGAAAATAAAAAAAACGTCTGAAGTAGCTTTTTAGTTAGATTTACTTCTTAGAGATTTATCTCTAGTGATAAAATCTCAAAGTAATCTGAGGAAATTAACTACAATTATAACATTTCAGGTGTACGACTCTGGTACCATCTTCGCGCCCGCCATCTTGGACATCAAGCCGGAAGACCTCCGCGCCAAGTTCCAAGAGGGAGTGGCCAATGTGGCGGCACTGTCGCTGGCGATGGGCTACCCCACGCTGGCTTCCGCGCCTCACTCCATCGCCAACGGGTTCAAGAACCTGCTGGCCATCGCCGCCGTCACCGAGGTCGAGTTCAAAGAGGCTGAGACCATCAAGGAGTTCATCAAGGTAAATATGTGCTTTTTCAGAAAACATTTGGTTGTACGAGGGTCATTTTTAAGTTTAAATATATTACCTATAAATATATTACCTAAAGAATATATTTTGCAACATCTAACACACATGACAAGTCTTATCTCAATTCAACCGGCCTATCAGCCCTTCAGTTTTTTTAACCAGTAAACAAAGGATAAAAAGCTTAAATGTTGTTCTAATGCTAGTTACATGCTAAGTACAAATAGTTTTAGAATTTGTTACGTAGGCGGTATGTTTGATATAAAAACCAGCATTGAATTTACATTAGCCATCAAAACCGTATTATAGTATCTTCCCTGTTCAATTTTAAAAGGCCGGCAATTCATATAGCAAATTAAATTAAGATGTTGCATAATTGCATCATAATTTTTCCGCAGGACCCGAGCAAGTTCGCCGCCGTTGCTGCCGCGCCCGCCGCCGCCGCCCCGGCCGCTGAAAAGAAGGAGGAGAAGAAGGAAGCTGAAAAGGAAGAGGAGGAGAGTGATGACGACATGGGCTTCGGTCTCTTCGACTAAATACATTCTGAACCTAATTCTCTACAGGATTATGTTGAAATTCCAATTGGTGTGGATGTTTGTTATGCTTGCATCTTGTACCGTCGGGCTGGACAACCCATGTGGCGGTTTTTGTATGGTGTACAAATAAACGCACTAATTATATTTCTTTTTTCTTTAATTTTACACCTTTCTAGTACAATTATTTTAATAGTTTAATATGCAATATGTGCCATTAATTGCCTTAAATGCCTTAGCTAACAACACCGTTCAAGTTGAAATGCGTTTTTACATTTTAACACCATTAGATAAAGCCTGCTCATTGCGGGTCGATCCATTGGTAACATCATATATATTCGAGTCAATAAAAAATAGTGATAGCGCTCACGTAGTTTTGCCTCGCAACACTGTAGCGTTTTTTCCGTCTTTTGTAAAGTTGGTGAAAATGACTTGCCGGTGTTGTAAAGCTAATGTCTGCGGCACAACTCATACTAAAAATGACATTACGATGCAATGCGACGTCAATTCGCAGTTTTGTGTTGGTGCTCATAGTATTTCCCCAGGGAGCCCCACCCTGAGGTATAACAATATATTATATTGCTATAACAATATATATAATGTTATAGCAAGTTGTTAAAAGGATACTAGTTATTTGCTTCAACTGGTACCACAAACTGCAATAATTTTTAAAAGGATCAAAAAAGGAATTCAAGATTGAAACAGTTTTCGCATGAAACGACTTTATTCTTTGGCTTTATTTTAACAGTGGTCAAATTTAAGAAAATAGTAAATATGTTAAAATTATATAATAACCCACCAAGTATTTTCCAAAGTAGGTAAATCCAAGCATTTATGGGCCATCTTTACAAATAAGTCCTGGCGTAAACATTACATAATATAACATAATATAGATTGTTAATAGTTCTTAGTTTCAAAACACAATAGGCCGAACATCATGGCCGATTTTACGTACTGACGATTTCGGATGATATGACACACGATAACCGATGTGTTGCTATACAAACAGACGGAAGTTCGGCTATATTATGTTGTGACATATTTCGGAACGTTATGTCATCAGTAATTTAAAATGAAGACGTAAAAATGCCAAAATAGCAGCGTAATTTCGGCCAAGTGTTTGTCAGAAACTCAAAGGTCAATCAACAATTCGGAGCTAATCTGCAGTTACCAGAATAACACCCAGCAGCACGCTTAGAATTGTCACAGTAAAATGGGTTTCTTCCTAGGTTCTGCGGCGAAATACGCAGTGATAGTTTATCAAAGCGTTACCAAAGAAACGGGAAAGCAATAGTAATAGAATATAGATAACAAAATTATAATTTCTGTATACTACTGTGCATTCTTCGAAGAAACAAACCCGTCTAAGTCGGCCATGCTAAGCATGCTGAACAGACTAGGTTTATGATACGAAACTTAAATTGAGAACCACATTATGATTATTGCACGGTTGTACCATCATATCAAACTCTTACAAGACAATTTTGACGAAGCTACAATTTTAAGTAAATAAAATACACATTTAAACAATAAATAAAATAATTCGAATATACTATTGTCAAATATATACAAGCTATATGTAATAATTGTAAATTTAAAACTAATTAATTTTATGACTAAGTAATTTATGATTTTACGTTACTTATCGCTAGTTGCAAAATATTTCGTATGATGTTTAGTCACCGACATGAATAATGGTTCCAATCAGTGGAGTAAAAATAGGATGGCAGGATAGGTCCCCATCAACTTGCCATGGGTCCCAAACGGTATAGTTACGCCACTGGTACCAATAACTTTTGTTTTAAAAAACGGACGTCTAAATCTATACACCATTAATTATTTCTGTTACTGCCTTAATTTCGAGTTACAAAAGCCTGTATCACAATATCTTAACTTGGCGTTGATTATGACTAAAACCTTCGGAAAAGCTACTTGACACTTTAAAAACATTGTAAAATAGGACTAAGTGACTTATATATTTAATTCAACCATGGATTAACTACACCTCAAACACATTCACAATAGAAACACCTGGGAATAATTATGAAAAATACATACAATACGCAACTTTGCGTGCGTGTACGCAATAGTACGCAAATTTACGTGCGTGTACGCAGTAGAATACCTATACAATTTTCCAAAGGGCCCAATGATAAGTATAAATTGTTTAAGAGCTTGTTTCACCGCCTTCAGATATCTATCTAGTCTATTCACAATTTTATTTGACAGATGTTGTATGGAGAATCTGTCAAAAAAGTTGTGGATAGCCTAAAGGAAACTTTATCAGTAAGCGGTACAATTTAGTGTAGACAACATTAGCTTTTGAATCGAAGTGAAATTGTGTTTACAAAATGAAAGTCTAGCCAAATTAGTATCTCACACAAGCCACAATAACAGAACCGTCGTTTGTGGCTTTTACCAGCTAAACGAAACTTTAGGCGCACTCAATATCTTATAAAAATTGCGACAATCAACGACGTCTTCTATTAATGTGACCCACTGCTATGGACGGGTAAAACGTCACGGCCGAGAATTAATGGCAGTCCAGACTCTAGATGATACAAATTACAAATTGAGAGTAATTTAAGTAGATCACTTAAATTGCTTATTTAGATTAATTAGTAGACGTCAGAGTAATAAAATAATGATATTTTAAAGCACCTTATTTCGATATGAGAATGGTGTTTAAAATGTGGATTTTAAATATTTCTATTAAATATTTAAACTAAGTAACAAAAAATTCGGAGGTTATGATGTGCGCATGAGTTCTATCATCTAAACGACATGTTAATTTAAGACTTGCTACCTTGCCTTATATTTAATATTATATTACAGGTAAATAAATTTTAAAAAAAACTTTATATTTTTTTCTTGTTACAAATTCTAAAAAAGAAAAAGAACTAGCGGCCAGATTTTTAAAACAATTTAAGTTAATTGACTGTTATTACTTTATTGTCGAAATCTAAACGAAACCATGATTGTCTTTGTGTTATAAAAATACGTTAGTCACGCATTTAGAAGTTCAGTTTATATCACCTTTTGTGGCTAACTTCACTAAAAGAAGTTTAAATTGCAATAACAAAGAATTAAACCTCAGTCAAAAACTTCATTAAGACACCGCATCGCGAAGTTAGTCACGTTTGATTATCTGTGACGTTTATATTGCGACGCGCTCGGCACCTAACTTCACTCTAATCTGTAGTACGGCGCGCGTTGTACAGTCAACGTATTAGTCATATATGTACAGAGATTATAAGTTAATATGATGCGAATCGTCCTGAGGAGCCGGGAGTGCAGCCACACCTGAAAAAAAACACAATATCCTTTGAAATGTAATTTATGATAGGGCATCAGTTCATAATTTATGATAGGGCTTTGTATAAGTCCGTAAAAAAGAGTTAAAACGCAAGTCTTTTTTAGGGACATCTGTTTTTACGGACTAACTATGAGTAAAATAATGAACTGAAAGTTTATAACAAAACATTATTTAAATTTGGGAAAAAATATTGACTCTCCGTAGAAAAGAAAGGATCGTTAGATCAGGCGCATGAGTGCACGACAGCGGACCTCCTTTTGTTTTCACAGTAGTCGGGTAAATAGCAAAATTGACTTACCAATTTCTCCCTGCGAAGGTGATCCGTTGATTGAGTTATCAGCGGGAGCGGGTGTGGGGGCGGGGGAGGCGCGGGGGGCAGAGCTCGCTGCGGCGGGGGACGCGCGGGCGGGTCGCGGGCAGTTCGCCGACCGAGACCGCCGCCGCCGCCGTCGCCGCTCCGCACGGGCCAGCAGCGGCCGCCGCTCTGAGTCGTCCCTGAAACGTTATTACAAGTATAAGGTGAGACCGCACTGCAGCGATACGACATGCCTACCGATGTACAGCTTTCAACAAACATGATTCTGAAGTTTTTTGTGAAGTTTCTCCTTCGACGTGGACTCTAGTGGAACATCCAGTTACATAATATCGATGTTTCAATTCTTCCAAAGTCGGGTAATATCATTAAAATGTAATTCCCTTTGAAGATTTTTAATGAGGTTTAAAACTGAATGTTTATTATCTTTACTTTTCACGTAAAATGAAATTAATGAAAACTATGAACTTCGTATTCTAAACATGGATTATGACGTCATAGAACACATCAGATTTCTCTTTCTAAATCGCTACTTTAAAGTCAAAATTGATATCAATTTGGCTCCATAGATTTTTAATAGTGACAATATTATTTTAGTAAATAAGTAAGTCTTCCTTAAAAATAATATAAAAGTAAAGGTTCTTACTCGTCAACATTCTCCGGCTCTTCCTCCTGTGGCGGTGGGGGCGGGGCCTCGGCGTCTTGCGGCGCATCACCGGACCGCAGCCGAGCTATGAACCACGCCGCACGCACGAACGGGTTCACGGTTTGCTCGTCGAACGTACCACCCTGTGTTGAAATTGACTGTTTAAATGCGAGTTTTGGAAATTTTGTTTGTAAAATAAATAAGGGCGTAGACAGACTAAGTGAATACTATAAGAAATTTATAATATGCATAAGAATGAATGTCATTGAGGTGCAGTGTGAGAAAAGGGGTGGCACCAGTATCAGCGTCTGCCTGTGTTCAGCTACGGCGCGACATAAGAACGTGACATCAGTACTTACGTGGCGGGCGCGTCGGCGACGAGCGGCTCGGTCTCGGAATCGGTGATGGCGCGGCGCCGCTCGCCGGTCGTGTGTCGTTACACTGCGCGACATGAAGGCGTGACGTCAGTACCTGCGTTGCGGGCGCATCGGCGACAAGCGGCTCGGTGACGGTGTTGGCGCGACGTCGCTTCCCGGCCGCGAACACGCGCCGGTCGTGTGTCGTCACACTGCGCGACATGAGGGCGTGACGTCAGTACCTGCGTTGCGGGCGCGTCGGCGACGAGCGGCTCGGTGTCGGTGTCGGAGTCGGTGTTGGCGCGACGCCGTTCGCCGGCCGCGAACACGCGCCGCTTGCACACGGGGCACACGCGCCGGTTCTGCGTTAGCCACGGGTCGATGCATTTCATGTGGTACGCTAAAATGATGGTTTCGAAATATTAACATCTAGTAGAGACAAGAATATTTATTTTTAATGAACTATGTTTTCTATGGTCTCAAACTTGTTTGTCTATGTATTGCATTTCGCGGGACGGTCAGCGCGCATAACAGTTTCAGAGCGTGGTTGTTTCAGTTATTCTATTGTTATATGATGTTAATTACGTAAATAAAATAAATTTATACCATACGACTATAACAAATATTTTAAAGAGTTAAGTAATAAGGTCTCTTCTCCTACTCAGCACTCGATATATCTGTCTCTCTCTCACCGTGCGCGCACGGCAGCACCCTCAGGCGCTCGCCCTCCTGGTAGTCGTCGAGGCAGATGGCGCAGGTGTCGTAGGGGTCGCCCTTGCTGAACTTGCACGTGGGTATCTTGCGGAGCGACCGCCGGGGCAGGCGGTGCCGGCGCGCGCGACGGCG
Organism: Cyclargus thomasi; assembly: GCA_026546445.1. Classification (NCBI taxonomy): domain Eukaryota; kingdom Metazoa; phylum Arthropoda; class Insecta; order Lepidoptera; family Lycaenidae; genus Cyclargus; species Cyclargus thomasi. Next base: position 49,234 of record JAOTAV010019425.1, read on the forward strand.
GTCCTTGATACACTTCACTATCTGTAGAGCGAGATAGAATATATGGGTCAGACGATCAACTACTTGTCGGTACTAGATGCACTTTCACTATCATCAGAGCGAGATAGAATATATGGGTCAGAGTGAGACAGTCAACGACTCGTCGGTACTAGATTATCCGTAGGGCGAGATGGAATATAAATGGGACATGGACTGTACCGATAGTTCAACTTAGTTGTGCTCGCTACCCTATGTGTGCGTGCGCGGCACGTATCATTTGGTAGTGACGCGGCAGGCATCGCCCTAATAAACAAGCCTTACCCACACATATGGCAGCGCGCAAAACTGAGTTGAGCTATCTGCACGAGACGACTCACCATGAATATAAGCATGACAAGCAGGCACAGGGCGGACACGACGGCGAATGGCAGCAGCAAGTGCGTGTTGATGTTGAACGGCAGGTCACAGTTTACCATTATGTAATAGCTGGAACAATAAATAGATTAAAATCAGCCAAATGCGAGTTGGACACGCGCATAAAAGGTTTTGTACACTTATGAAGGCAAAAAAGTTTTTTCTATGGAAGCCGCTTAAATTTAATACCCAACTTCCGTAGCCGGTATTAAAAGGCTGGCTACACATTCGTTTTAACGTTTCTGTTGTTACAAGTGTCTAAGCGACGGCAGTCGCTTTCATTCATGTGACCCGCCTACTCACTTGTCCCATAATTTTATAAAAAAAAACACGATGTCGTACGCGACATCGTCTCTCAGATATTGCTATCTCACCTGTTAGTGTACTGGTAGTTCTCAGCGAGTATGTACCCGGCGAGGTCGCTCACGAACACGGACGGTATCACGATGTCGTCCGCGTCGTTCGCCGACATCGTCTCTGTAAGAAGTTATAAAAAAACTATAACACAACTACGTCATAATAACTACATACAAGATGGCGAAAGCAACTTCGTTGTGCTAAAGATCCGCACGTCTATTAGGACGAATACTATCATAAGGATTCTCGGAATTCGAATCATTATCGTGGGAGGAATGGGGAACGGCACGACCGGAGAAATACCACGGCCTCACAGGTAACTGGCGTGAAAAGGCGTTTCTTTTATAAAACAGTGGTGGTGTAAATTAGTAAACCTTGCACTCGCAAATTCAGAAGAGTTGAAGACCAGTTGTCGGCGTTTTAAGAGGGAAACTCTTTCTTCTTGAAGTTTTGTAGGTCTCGTCGTCCGTAAATATTGCTGGGGATAGTTTATCCGAGTGGAATTGTTTAACTGTGCGTGACAGAAAGTTACGCAAAAAGCGAACGGTGAAAAACTGCCACTCATTCTATACATATGGATGAGTGGCAGTTTGGTACAGCAGCAGAGTGGTAAATTTTTCGATGTGGCGAAAAGTTGCAGGTGGAATGATGCAATTATTATGATAGTAGGCTAAGAGACATACAGAATCACAAAAAAAATCTCTAAATTCTGTTGATAAATAAGTAAGATAATAGCGATTTAAATTTTCTACCAATCTTTTTCTCTCAAAACGTAAATGAGTATGAACTTTGTATGCAGCTTATACACTTTGACTTCTCAATCAATGTCGGATGTCTCTTTCTGACTACTTTAAAGGCTTTTAAATTTTGTTGTTTTTTAATTTTATCAAAAAACTGATCGGACCCATCCTTGTCAAACTCGCTTAAGTTTTTTGTTTACTTAGCCAATTCAACTCTTTCATCTTTCTGATATTCTTGAACG
>JAOTAV010019436.1:0-23621 GCA_026546445.1 Cyclargus thomasi
TTTGGAGTGCATCAAGGTCATGTTTGACATCAAGGTTTGTCAAACACGACCATTTACAACATTAATATCTAAAATGCTCCTTCAGTTCATGGCGTAAGATTGAAAATGCATTGCATCATCACCTTTGCGTGAAGTGGATTCCACTATATTTTAGCGAGTTTGAAATAACATTATTAAATTCTAGACTGGAATAATAGTGGGGAATTTTAATAAGGTCCATGTAAAGTTTTCAATGCACAATATTCTAGTAAAGCTTCGTTCATTTTACACAAGGGCTATCAATCTTTCCAGTATACTTTCTCGGAGGGTTTTATGCAAATAACGATGTACCTTTTGTTCCTCTTCAGCTACTTTAACGAGCTTAGACAAAGCAGGCATATTTAGCTTAGCACCTCCTGTGACTTTGATACCTGAAAGGCGTTAAATTTAAAGCAAGCTTCGGTACGAAGAAAAAAAATCACAAGGCAGGGGAGAGCCATGCTTCGACAGGAAAGGGATGCCTCGAGCGGAGAAATACAACGCCTCAAAGAAAACTGGCGTGAAACAGCGTTGCGTTAAGTTCAGTGAGTGAGTTTATTGAAAGCCCATCTCTCTTCACTTCATTTTCCATTATTTTTCCGTAGCCTATTACTTTATTACAATTCCGGAAACGCGTTTGCAAAGTAGGGTTACCAGAACCGGATCTGTTTCAAGGAACCGGAATTTTCGGTACCAGACTGTGTCGGAACCGGGAATTTCATTAAAAATATCCCGAAAGTACCGAAAATCCCGGTTCTTGTATTTTAATTCCCGGTTCCTTTGCCGCAACTAAGCGACAATTGACAATTATTAAAAGACCGGAAATGCGTTTGCAACGCCTCTGATGTTACAAGTAGGGTATCGAGAACCGGTCCTGTTTCAAGGAACCCGGATTTTCAGTACCGAACTGAGAATTTAGTTAAAAATATCCCGAAAGCTCCGAAAATTCCGGTTCTTGTATTTGTATTCCCGAGTTTTTCTGTACCGGGTTATCCCGGTTCTATACAAGTGTCTAAGGGTGACGATAGTCGCTTTCCTCTGGCCGCTGGTCACCAAATTTCATTTAAAAAAACACCATAAAATGGAGCCATTCTTTTCTAACAACATCAGGGATTTCAACTTACCGGGTTTCTCCACGGTAACTGCCGGTTTAACCGTATAGTCTAAAGACTGGATGTCATTGTTTAGCTGTTCTCTCAGTTTTTCATCCCCACCCAGCAGTCTTCCAGCCAACTCATATGACACCTTCGCCCGAGTTGGTTCCCCTGCACCTGTAACGCACCTTGATTATGATTCCGTACCCGAAAGATATAGGGACTCTATTACTTGTCTGTCCGCGTGTCTGTCATTTTGCTATTATGTATAAATATATGGAATGGAATATATGGAACCCTTCGCGCGCGAGACAAACTCGTACTTGGCGGGTATTTTTTTCCCGCACAATAATAAAACGTTATGGTTTTAAAATAAAATAGAAACAATACCATTATATTTTGTGCAAAATGGCGGACGAAATGCGATCAAATGAGCCAACTAAGTGAATCAAATGTTTAGGCAGTTTAGGTGTTAAAGTGTATAATATAATTTTGGGTTTTTTGCAACACTTCCTGGTAAGTGTGAGGTAGGCTACCCGCAACTTATTTGACAGAACCTCTATACTTCACATGTCAGATACGTTGTGGATAGATCTCTGTACACATGAACCAGAACTAAAAGTAATTTTATGACTTGAAACCCCCTTAACAGTGTCAACATTTCTTTTTTTTGGATTATTTTATTGTAAACAACCTTTTTTTAATTTTCAATTTATTATGGGTATATTCCTGAAATAAAGACTTTTATTATTATAATTACTTATCACAAAATAGTGAAACAGACCCTTAATGTAGTTTTGGAATTCGTCAGCCATGGTTATTTACACTTAGAAAGAATGTTTTAGTTGAATCACACCTTCAAATATATGAAATGTCACGGAACTTCGCATTTGCCCACGTGGAATCGTCCGATTCGTCCGAATCGTTCGCTGTCGAATTAAAATAGAAAATAACTTCGATTCGTTCGGTTCTAACATAATATACTGCGTTCAGCATCACTTCTACGACCAAAACTTAATATTTTACAAAGTGTGAGATTATTTTTCATATATTCCCTTTGATTTCGTTTCATAAATAAAGCATAAGCCGCGCCAACGGCAGAGCTTATAGATGTCAATATTCCGGATGAAATTATTTCGACCGATCTCTTCGAGTTATTGCAGTTTTAACACCTTTTTAAGTAGAGTACCCTTTTAAGTTCCCTTGTTATGGAACTAAGATCCGAGCGTGATCAAGAAACTTTGAGATGCTATTTTTATTTATAAAGGTCTCCTTATGAATGAAAACTGCATCTCGATCACAAACTTTGAGATGCTATTTTTATTTATAAATGTCTTCTTATGAATGAAAACTGCATCTCGATTAAGAAACTTTGAGATGCTACTTTCATTTATAAAGGTCTCCTTATGAATGAAAACTGCATCTCGATCAAGAAACTTTGAGATGCTATTTTCGTTTATAAAGGTCTCCTTATGAATGAAAACTGCATCTCGATCAAGAAACTTTGAGATACTATTTTCATTTATAAAGGTCTCCTTATGAATGATAATTGCATCTCGATCAAGAATCTTTGACATGTTATTTTCATTTATAAAGGTCTTCTTATGAATGAAAACTGCATCTCGATGAAGAAACTTCAAGATGCTATTTTCATTTATAAAAGTCTCCTTATGAATGAAAATTGCATCTCGATCAAGAATCTTTGAGATGCTGTTTCCATTCATAATGGTCTCTTTATAAATGGAAACATAATCTCAAATTTCTTGATCATGCTCTTAAGTACTAAGCGCTGACTATTACGGGCCTAGACTTTGAAGTCGAACCTTGATGTACGTCTGTTCCTAGGCTGCATATCAAGAACAGTAATAGAGACTTGAAATTTTCACAGATTATTATTATTAAAGTAAATCCATTGTTGGTATAACAAATATATTTAAAAAAATAATTTAAAAATATTTAAAGGGGACTCTGTTGGAACAAACTTGGCGTCGCCTAAGGACATTTGTAATATCAGTGTAATTGCAAGTAGGCAATGCGACCAATATTTAAATCACCGTAAGTTGGCACAAAATTTCATATAAAACGTCACAATTTCTATAAAATTCCGTACCAAGTGATTTTGTTCCGACATTAGCAAAACCATGAACTAAGTATAAAAAAAGTGCAGACAAAAACTTATCGTAGAATAACGATATAAAAACTCAACAATTTGACACAACGTTAATTAATAAACCTATTATCCGTTAATGGAGACGACCATTTTTAAAACTTCATTAAAATATCGTTATTTAATAGCAGTTTGGGCTTAAATACTCCATAAAAATTCCTGGGTCGTTTGTATGGATTACCCTGATTGTAATATTTTACTTCGACATTGAGACTCGTTTCTTATGCCACGTTGTCTGTTTCTTAATGAACTGGCTATTAATTGTTCAGTCTTTTTTGGTGATTTAGTTATATGACAAATAAATAATTTATTATTATTGGCAATGAAATGGAAAGCAAATTCAGTCAAAACACAGTTGTTTATTAAATCGGTTCATAGTAATATTACAATAACATATATTATTATGTTGAATCAAAGTTTGGCAAGTTCTGGAGTGTTTATTGATGTAGAACTAAAATAGCAGAATTGTGGTGTTTACTGAAAGTAACCTAAATTTTCTATACTTTGAGTGTAAGAATTTACGTAATTATCCCTTGTATATCCATGATTTATGAAGCTATAAATGAAATTCTAACATGTACATAACATGTACGTTAAATAACTATTGAGCGGCAGAGCAAGCGGTTTAACTAGAATTTTGATAATCACGTTTGACAATAATTTGACATTTAATGAGAATTCAAATTCGTACTTTAACAGAAAACAGCGCGATTAGAACGAAGCCGTAAAACCAAAATAGCAGAATCAGGATACTCGTGTAACTGGTTATTTTAATCTTCTGCAAATTTTCGGAATTCCTAATGGCTGGCCCAAATGATATTTTACAGTTACGGCCTTTTGGGATCCGTAGTTTCAAAATGGCGATGTTAAGTTTTGACGACCTCTGTGGCTCAGTTGGTAGCACGTCGTAGCTTACGCCGGGGGTCGCGGGTTCGAATCCCGCCGACGACGGAGCAAGTTTTCAATGTTCCTGGGCCTGGGATGTGTATTAAATATATGTATCATATAATAAAAATCTTAAATATGTGTATAGTATAAAAGTATTAAATATATTTTATAAGTCCCTCCGGTACTTAGCACGGGGCCAGACTGACGTGGTGTCTAGCGTCCATAGATATTATTATATTATTATTATTAAATCTCAAACGACTTTAGACGAGATCTACGGCATCAAGAGCTGTACAGCGATATTCCCGGGGCACAAGTTCGCGGCGCCCGACGACGCCAGCCCCGACGTTGCCACGGAGAAGAAACGCATCGTGCTCAACTCCAGCGAGGAACTGTTCGGCGAACTGAGAGATAGCAGCTTCACCATGGTGAGTAAAGCCTCCCCCACACAGGCACGATACTAAGGGACCGTCCATAAAGTACGTCACACAAATTTTATGATTTTTAGACCTCTCTCTCCCCCTTATTGTCACAGGTGGTCACAAAATTTCAAATATTGAGAATAAATTTTAAAATTTAAAATGTGATGTCACAAAACTGGGAACCCTTTTGTTTGTCCCTCATTTTATTTAAAAAATTAAGTTAAGTTGAAAGGCACCAATGTATATCATTATATATAATCCTTTTCCTAAACTATATGCATTTAGGAGTCAACATATAACTTAAACCACTGATCTTAGAAACATGAAATTAGGGGGGGGAGTGTCCTCCGAACACTCCCCGTGTTCTCCGTATGACGAAGGTGACTTATGAATAGTTGTGAATAAGAAGGGATTTTTCGAAATTCGTCCCCTAAGGGAATTAAAGTTAGTGTGAGAGAACGCGATTCCGTGGTCCAGTCTGATCTTAAATTTGCAAAACATTGTTTGATACATTTCATGGATGATGTTCTTAGAACTTCCATGCTAATATTATAAATGTGAAAGTGAGTCTGTCCGTTTCTAACCTCTTCACGCCCAAACGGCTGAACAGATTTTGCTGAAATATAGTATGGAGATACTTTGAGTCCCGGAGAAAAATAAATAATGATACATAGGATATTTTTTATCGCGGGAAAATGTACTAAACGCATTTTTGCGCAACAGAGTTGCGAGCATCATCTAAGTTATAATAATTATCTACATTGTAGGTGGGCGCAGCGCTGTCCAAAAAAGCGCGAGTGATCAAGACCCAACTGGACGAGCGTCACAAGGACAAGTCCGTGCAGGAGATCAAGCAGTTCGTGTCGCGACTGCCACAGCTGCTGGCGGATAAGGCCTCGCTCGCCCAGCACACCACCATCGCTGAGTATATCAAGGAGGTATGATAGTGCCTTTTCGCTCGAGATTAACGGTATGGTTCATTAATCCTCTGTCAAATTTCTATACAAATCAGAAACAAAGTCACCACACAATACTTTGCTTACAAACGCGTTTTATACGAAAATGTAATTTTTTTGACAGAGAATTAATGAACCATACCGGCAATTTTGAGAGAAAAGGCAATCAATTTTTTCCTTGACTTAATTTAAAATGCGTATCACTATAGATATCACTCACTTTAAAAGAAATACCATCGATTTGAACGTCACATTTTTTAAATTATAATTTTACTCTTTTCAGACTACAGATTCTTTTGAGTTCCACGACACCATACAATGTGAAGAAGACTTTCTGAACTGTATCGACAATGAAAAAATTTGCACCTACATTGAAGACCTAATCGCACAGAAAGCACCCTTAACCAAGGTAATTTTAAACATAGCACTGAATTGTAATTGTATAATAACCTCCTCGTTTTTGGAAGTCGGTTAAAAAGAAGACCACGTCAGAAACACAAGGAATGTCATAAAAGTACAACTAAGAGAAAAAAAAGCTTTATATAGTTTAAAACTCTATATATAGCGAGGGACAAACAAATATAAATTGAACTATAACAAAAGACTGCGACGATTTTTCCAAATTCTCATTTTTATAATACAATAATACACTAAAAAGCTAACAGATGGCATTCAAGAGTCAGTTTCACAAAAAAGTGACATTCCTTTTTATTCCCGCGTGGTCAATTACAATATTGTCCTCTTGTAACGAAAAAACTATTGATTTTTTACTCTACAGACTCAAAATTTTTATATTGGCCTGGAAATGTTGACATCGCGAAATGACCAGAATAAAGCTTCGTGTCTAACGCTCTCTTACTAAAATCTCGTAATGACGTTTATGGTTGAATCGCCGTTAGTCGGCACGAAATCTCAAAATTTGTATAAAATTCCGTGCAAAGTTATTCTGATATGAAAATAGAAAAATTCAGACCCTTCCAACCGACACCATCCACCGACCACCACCTGTTCCACCCAGGTGCTGCGTCTCATCTGCCTGCAGTGCGCGACGGGTTCGGGGCTCCGCCCCCGCACGTGGGAGCACTACCGACGAGAACTGACACAGGTGTACGGGCTGCGGGCCTGGCTCACGCTCGCCAACCTCGAGAAGTGCGGCCTACTGCGGGCGCAGACCGGCGCACGACAATATGCTGTGTTGAGGAAGGTAAGTTGATGGTCTGTAACACGTCCCTGGCTTTTAGGTAGACTTTTTTTTCGCACTCGAGAGGATGCTAGGTTCGAACCCGAGTGGAGGCTTGTACCAATAAGATATTTTCTGATCTCAAGTACTTAAGGCAACTTTAGCAAATCCCTCGTGCTCCCTGAGATCATATGAAAGGTTTTTCGTGATTCTGCCGTCCTCAAGCTTAAATGTCGTTAACCAACATCCTTCCTTCGTCTTTTTTGACATTTTGATGCCATCATAATCAAAATAAAAAGCTCTATCAACTTTTATAGTCGAGTTATTAAAATGAATATTGCCGTTATGAAGTACCTAGTACCTTAGAAAAACTGCGGCGTTTTTTGCTCAAAACTCAAAAAGTACTTTTTGTACATAGCGGCTTTTTAGCTTAAGGACGGCAGGGCTGGAAACCGCTCTCGATCCTGGCTATAGAGGAGATGATCTCCAGTACTTAATACGGACGCTAATGGCCGTGGGTAAGCCATGCTTCAACTCAAATGGGCCAACCTGACCTGAAAAATACCACGGCCTCGCAGATAATTGGCGTTGCTTTAGCTGCTGTGTAGTTTGATGTAGAACTGAAAAATAAAGATTTTGTGGTCTACATTTTCAGGCACTTCACTTAACGATGGACGAGTCGGAATTAGACGAAAACGAAAGATGTTATCTGTCTAGTAAATACGTGCCACTGACAGTGCGGCTGTGTGAACATATCTCCAATAACAAGGGATGGGCAGGTTAGTGCTCATAATAATGCAGTAGATATTATAGTATCTTCGGTCGATCTAGGCGCTAGAGGTCAATAACCCTTCGGCCAAAAATTTCCATTTTCTATACCAATCGCGATTTACAAAAAAGTGTCGTCTCTTTGTTTATGTCTGTCGCGGTTTGTATAGAAAAAAACAATTTTTTTGATCGAGTATAGTAACCTTTACCGCTTAGATTCACCGAAGGAACTTTAGACATAATTCAATTCTGAACTCCTTCACGAGGATGATATAGGTGTAATATCCGGGTACAACATGGTTACATTAACTTGTACGTCTACTAACTTAGTATATAAATGTAAAAAACATAAGAAAATGTCGAAAAACAGCAACAGAAAGCTAGATAAAATATCGATATAAGGTAACAATTGGCTTGTTTTCGATTGCTGTTTTTGGACATTTTATTATGTTTTTGGTTTTTGTGGCTGTAATTATAAATTACAGTTGAGTGCTCAATATATGAGTTCTATATATTGAGGACTTAATTATAAATACAACCACGGTCATATTAACTACACAGTTGACTTTAGTAGTGGTAAAATAATAACTTCAAATAAATAAACTTAAATTCTATGTAATCCAATATTAAGATTAGCCCCGGATCTTTGCAAGCCCGTGCCCTTTTACTTATTTAAGAAAATCTTTATTAAATAAGTAATAGTTAGTAAGTAAATAACACGAAAAGAACAGTTACTGATATGCATTATTTCCGGAAGGCCTATGTCTTAGTGAAAACCAGCTTATAGCTGAAATTATAAAGACCTGGGGCTGATTAAGAGTAGATAATCAAACTTCAAATTGCAGGTATCACAGATATGCTGGGTCTGCTACCCGGACCAACAGTAGAAGAACTTCAAACCCTGCAGCCGCGGATGCCTCGTCGGAACTCTATATCGAGCGAAAACTCCTCCTCAATAGAAAGTCCTAGAGTCATTTTAGTTTTCTTCATCGGAGGCTGCAGTTATCACGAAATATCGGCCCTCAGAAATATCAGCACGCAGGAAGATTCTAATGTCGAGTTTGTTATTCTTACAACTAAAATGATCAATGGTAACACTTTCTTAGAAACGCTAATGGAAAACGAATAAGATCAACGAGAAAAAGGCTTGTATTAAGCATACCGTAAACCAGGCTTGTCGCGTAGGTGAAGTCCTATATTTGCTGCAAACGACCGCGACTTATGTCGCAAGTGGCGTTTTATTACAATTTTTTTTGTGTTTCGCGCCTTTGTGGCCAAGATCGAATCATTTACACAGCTCACTCTGTATAGTTATCTATACTACGTCTCGTAAAATTACAGGGCCAGGCACTCGCCGGCAGGCATAGGTACTATTAGAGATGTTGATTTGGGGGCCGATTGCGGATCTAAGTAAGTTGGTCGCGCTATGTCAATCCCTGGCGACAGATCACGACTTATATGAAATCGATATATTCCGACCAAATTACATAAACTGTCTATGAAAGTTCGTTTTTATTTACATTATAAACATAATACCTAATACATTCTAAAATGTCCTAGTCGTTTTTGGAAGTCGGTTATTAATGAGGAATACGTATTAATTCATGAATATGAAAATAAGAAATCAATAAAAATACTTGTTTCAAAGCTTAATAATGTAAATTATAATATGTTGGTTAAATGTAGCATTACTTAAATATTGTATAAATCATGTATCATAAATATTATGGCTGTACATTATTTATTCCATGTTATACGAAATATTATGATAAGGAATTTGTGATAAGAGTTTTGTAATGTCGAAGGCGATAAAATGTTCATTACTATTTTTTTGTGATTTTCAAATGATTGAAAGGCTGAACTTTTAAAAATAAGTCACATACACTAGTTATAATGTGCATTATAAATATAATGTTACTACTCGCCCAGACAAAATATCTAACAATTTAATGATTTTGTTACATTGTAGATGTGTAAGATATTTTGAATCGACTGTGCCATGAATAATAAAATCTATGGAAATGCTTTTGAATTTGGAAATGTAATGTTGGCAATACTGCTGAAGGTTACCTAAAAATTTCGAAAGTTTACCTAGCTTAAGTAGGTATACTATAAAGGCATTTTTTGATTCTATAGTTTTTATTATTCGTAGGGACATAATGTACTGGGATTGAAATATACCTTCGACATACACATTTTTACCAAAAAATCTTGTTTTTTATATTTGTTCTGTTTTAAATTATATCTATGAACTTATCTCAGCATAAAGTGATAAAAACAGCGTATTTACGAAACACGAGATGACTCATTTATTGTCTCATATAAATTAGAATGTTATTTGAAACCAAAACCTTGAATAGAATTATTATGATATAATATGTATGTAATTCTGTAAGAGAAGCCAAACAAAACACTGAGAACTAAACAAAGACATTGTATAATGGGGGAAATTGAAAGAGAGCCTGTTGACGGACCTACGTCATTTGGTCGAAATATGTCAATTCTATGTAAGTCGTGATCTGCCGGCTGGGTTTGACATAACCCGACCAAATTACTTAGATCCACGATCTGTATCTCTTTCAACTTCTCTGATTGTACAATCAGGGAAGCAGAAACAGAGCCAGAGCCATTATGTCAAACCCAGATGTGTCAACTCTCTTTCAATTTCCCACATGGTACTATGTAGAGGAAAAATAAATGAATATTTAAAAAACCAATGCTTCAGTTTTATTAAAATTTCATATTATTTAACTTGCATATAATATAAATTTTAATTTGATCAATTTATTAAATAAACTTACAAAAATCTTGCATGCTTAATCCCTATATATTACATTATTAAAGCTTTAGCATAATAAAATAATTTTATACATCTACATCTAGGTGTAGCTAGTGGGCCATGATTCCTCTCAGAGTATGGGCATGGAGAAATATAAAATAAACAAAACAATTGCAAAAGGATTATTTCAAAGTTTTAGGAAGACCTCAATCATCCTCTCATTGACCCCCACAATCTACATAATATATTCCACATCCAATAATGACTGTTTTCATAAATATTCATTGCTTGTATATTTTGTGATGTTGGATTTCTTCGGTGGAGTGATATTTGCGCCGTATTTCTTCCCCAAGCCCAGCAACTTGTCATTCTCATACCCCACCTCTTCTTTATATTGTTTCAGCATGTGTGGCAGCACTATATCTAATATAAATCTCATATTTTTCTGTGCATAGCTGCTCTCTAGTCCAGTTATGCTTAATCGAGAATTAAATATGGCATAAATACACTCCTCAACAACATCCATCATATCCTTTGAAACAATTTTTAGGCCAACATTCTGTAAAGTGATTACAGATTGTGTAAACCATATGGTACTACTAGATAAATCTACCCAAGTCTCATTTATAATATATCTAACTAACATAAGGCCCAAGTTTTCCATCTGTGTCAAAAATTTACCGACACCCACTTTGCTGTGCAAGTTAACAGGTGTCCACTTATCCTCTGAAACTTTTGCTTTCATAGAGTCAACAATTTTCTCTTTATATTCACGTAATGATTTAATTATAGGAGTCCGTAAACAACTATTTAAGTGAAATCTAAGATCTAATCCAAATTCACAAAACATGGTGCACTGGTCTCTCAAACTTTGTACACACTCGAGGACAGAGTCCAGAGGGCACTGGGGTGTAAATACTTGCTTTATTATCTGGCTCATCAGGAGCCTCAACTGCATGCTGGCCCATACTATGAAAGCACTCAATTTATTTTTAGGAAACAGAGATGTAAATTCTGCTAAGGCATCACTGAGAGTACAGAAAAAGACCTCACCAACTTGACTGACATAGCTTTGAATTGAACCTTCCAATTGGACACCTTTTATATGGGCTTTAACTATACGACTACAGATGTCGAGAAACAGCTCACAAGCTTGACTGGTCATATTGAATTTAGTAAGAATCAGTACAGGGTACCGGGAGGACCTCAACCCACCTCTTGGGCTCCAGTTGTCCGTTACATCTAGTTCCTTTAGAAGTATGTCAGTTAAAATCTTTTGTTTTTGATCAATTTTGGATAAAATATCCTTTTTCTCAGGGTGACTCCTAAATTCTTCAGTCTCTAAGGTGTTCTGTGCTAGCATCATCAAATCATATGTTTTCTGGAAGTGTCTCTCCACAATCAGCACATCCAACTCCTCTGCAACATCAGAGAGCCAATCAGGCAATGGTGCTATTTGAGGTGATGGTATTTCTTCTACGGATAAACTGGGTGACTCCAGAGATTCCAGTTTGGGTTTATCATTCTTCTTTTGTTTAAGATTCTCCTTCTCAATATACATTTTCTTTGCCACATCAAACTTTTCCAACCAGTCTTTTTTTATTGCTATGCTATTACATTGAAATACCCTGGTATCGGGAAAAGCCAGCACCTTGAAAGCCTGTTTGACAGTCCCCAAATCCCTCACATTGACTACAGCTAGAGTACTAACAGAATAACTTGTCTGAAATTTGTACCTCATAGGCCCTCTGCGGTTTGACACCCATGAAGTCAACATGAGGCAGTCATTAAACAGATACACATGCATTCTTGGCTGTATGGGTGTATTTACTTCTGGGTCGAGCTCCAGTAAGTCTCCTTCGTGAAGCAAGTGCCTATCTGGAACATCCAATAAATTCATACAATTTTCGACCTTTTCTGATATTGCAATGAGTTTGTTTTTACGATGCTCCTCAGCCTTTTCCGTCTCCAAGTTTTGGTCGTCGAGTGACTCGTGAGATAATCTATTTTCGTTGCCCAATATCGAAGCTTGCGACAAAGTAGTGAGCACTGTACGTTGGTCGCTGAGTAGGTGGGACAGTTTGTACATTTCGGCCTCTAAGTGGGATATTTCCGAAGCAGTTTCGATGAACTGCATATAGTTTTCGTACACATTTTTCTTCAGAGCATTGGCTGTTTCTTCAGCCAAAGCCGAGATCTTCTCTTTTTGCTGTTGCAGCTCCTCCCCTCCGACACAAGATTTTGCTAGCTCTTTTACGTACCGCTCCGGTACGAAATCCGGTATGGCGAATTTTTCCATGTTTACATCTGACATGGTGTCTCATAGATATTAACAAGAACTTAAAAAGTGTAAATAACCAATATATTTTACATTATTCAATAATCAAGTGACGAAACATTTCAATTTTTCTTCGAACCACAATTTATTAACTCCGGTGACGTTGACATTGACATCTAAATCCGTTATGTGAGTAACGTGACGTTTCTTTTTTTTTCGAATATTTTGGTATGATTAGGGCTACTCGAAGGGTTCTGACGTCTCCGTTCTATATTTAGTGCAATAACACGAAAGCCAATTGTTAAAATATTCAAAAATTAAATACATAATTAATTTTGTCCACAAGAAAAATAAAGTGGAGACGCTAAATCGCCCCGCCGCCCCGTGGTCTGGCCCCGCTACGTTAACTATTACCGATTAAAAGTAATCTTCAAAATGTAACGAGGCAGCAATATGTTTAAATAAATGGACGCCCATATTATGGTTCACTAGCTTTTGCCCGCCGCTGCACTTGCATAGGTGCAAGACTGGCTTATGTTACTCTCCATTCATGCGAAACATCAAATCGACTGATTGCTTGGTTAAAATGTGAAGGCCCTTCTTCACGCGGATAGCATTGGTTAGTGAACTATTTCAAATGACTGACTCAAAGTCATAATAACTTATCTCAATTTTGACAGTTAATGTATTATGTCACTTATTTCAAATGTTTTTTGCTAAGCTTTTGCCCGCGGCTCAACGTGTTAAGAAGTATTTTCATACAAATTTTCGTTTTCTGTTTAATCCCCTTACGCGTAGACCTGCCTACCATAATGTCTGGCTCAATTTCAAATTTTAGCCCTAGCCGTCCAGTAGTTTGGACTGTGCGTTAATCATTATTTTATAGTCAGTGAGTTAGTCAGTCGCCTTTGAGTTTTATATTGTATGTAAACGTTCATCTCTGATTAGCAATAAAATTTATTAGGCAAAGCACAATACAGTGAGCCCTTATTTTATTTAATTAGTACAATATTGCAAACATGGACAAAAATGGGGTCCTGTACCACGTGTAATTTTATTCTTATATATTTTCGTATTTTCGATGATCACTCGGCCGTTTGTAAATTGTGGACCAATTTCAAAAAAATACTTTTTTCTTGTTTTCCCGAAAAAATATACACACGTGATATTTAACTAAACCACCCCCTGTGATGTTTCGTAATTTTTTATAGAGCTACTCTAGACCGAAAGCACTATAAGTATACAGGTAAATATAACCTTGCATGACCTTTGCACAACACTAAAAGTACCAGACACTAAAAGACCAGCCAACCCAGAAGAGATATTTTTAAATAAAATACAATGTTGTTATTATAATTTATTTTAGTCGTCCATTACATCTAATTTACAGTTAATTGGCAAATCACTGGTTAGGCAAGTAAATCGGAATAATTTATTCTTTTTTGGCAGTTGTCGATTCGGTTTTTTCCTCTGGTTTCTCTTCAGTTTTTTCGGCTTGCTCGGTTGGTTTCTCGCTGAGATCGACAGATGGCGCCGGGGCTTCCTCTACGGTGAAGTTTCCGTTACGTTTGAACCTGTAGTAGCGGGTCGACACCGCCTCGGAGTGAGGCTGGTAGCAGTTCACTAGCGCGTCTCCGCGGTGATCTGGAATTAGGGGCGAAAATTAATATTGGGTTTTCTAATGATTTTATTCATCTTATTTAATTTTAACTCTTATGTGGAGTTGCTACTTGTTTTACTTAGTTCATTATAAGTTGGCACAAAATAATGTCAAATTTTGTATAAAATTCCATCCCAAGTTATTTTGGACCGACTATAATTCTGTGGTCTGGTGCTGAAAGGGCCAAAGTACGTTTTTGTATGAAAAAATATTGTTATGCCAGGTTATTGCTAGAGTATGATAATTTTTTGTTCTAAAAGCAAAGTAGTGTATTAACAATCTATCAAAAGTTATGTAAAAATTGTAGCTTTTGGCCAGTGTAGTGTTGGCTTTCATACAGTTAAGTAAAAAAATAAACAATAAAAGGGCTGCAGTATACTTAGCCGATTATTGATATTGGTTCTATTAGCACCTGGCTACATAATTATATTATGATTTATTATATTTAAACTCTACTGATACGCGATTAAAATAACGTGTAGCTCTTTGATTGACATTCCTGTTTTACTTACTAACAGGGGTGAGATCGGTTTTTAAATCAGGCTAGGCTACGAACTCTAGCTAAAATAATATTACTTATATGTAACAACCGACTCTTTGTGATAAAGTCCATTGCTTTAGCTATATTAATATTGCCTTCATGTATGCTATGCTATAAACAACTTTTTAGGATATTAAACAAAACCTTTTAAAGTATTATTGCACTTGAGCCTGGAGTGCTGCCCACATGGGAATGAGTTGACTAAGAATCATCCAAGAGCCTGTTAAATGTGATAAAGAACATTGAACTTTCTAAACTAAAATGGGGAGTGTCATTTAAATTCTCATATAACTGTAAAAGCATTTAAAAATAAGTCCAGGGTCCAGCCGTCTTATTCTAACGTCATTCACGTTTGTTAGACTAGGACGCGGCATTCCAAATCTCAAAACTATCTAAGTGTCTACTCAGGACAAATGGTATACCCAATATAACACAGAATGGTATCTACCTCCAGGACAAGTGCAGACGGCGATGTGTCGTCGTGCGACGCAGACGGCGCCGGAGCCGCACTGCGTGTTGCCGAGACAAGGGTCAGTGCACGAGTAGCCCACGCACGCTAGGTTGTCCGGACACTGGGAGTCCAGCTCGCATTCACCCTGCAAAAAACCAGAAGTTACTTTAACCTGAAATTGGTGAATAATAATGTTGCCAGCAGCGGCATTAGGGAGGGGGGCTGAGACGAGGCGCGCCGATGTGTCTAAATGGACGCTACATAATATTAGCTATTTTGTACTTCATTAAATTTCCTTTGTGACATTGGTAAAAAATTCGATATTGAAAAAGACTATAAAAGCTAACCATGATTATAACCCCCGTGAAAATGTACCATGGGGGAAATTGAGAGCCAGTTACAAAACGGCTTGTTTTGCACAGCATTTTACCTTCTCGCAGGCGACGAGGGCGTTGCCGCGGTATCCTACGGGGCAAGTGCAGACGGGTCGCTCAGCGCCGGTGCGGTCGTGGCCTGGCGTGCACTTGGCGTTCGCGCCGCAAGGGTTGGGCTCGCAGAGGTCACCTGCGGCATATTCTCACTATGTAACTGGGGCCATAGACGTTATCCAAGGGTGTATTTTTTAAAACTACCTATTATATTGTCTTTGCCTATGCAAATTATAATTTGCATAGTGGACTTTGAATGCAGCTTATGGACTTTGACGTCACAATCAATATCGGATCTCTCATTTCAACTGACTACTTTAAAGGCTTGTAACTTTGTTGTTTTCAATTTTATTAAAAAACTTATGGGATTACATCGTTTTTCAATAAGGAAAGCTTTATTTAAATAAATGATAAAATATCATGCATATTCCCTATTATATAGGTAAGAGTCTGTGATAACACTCCTTGTTTTGACAAATATACACTTCTTTTTCTCTTCTTCATCAATATACTTACGGGCCTCGAAGGGTCTGCAGAACGTGAAGGGGTCTCCAGTGTGGGTCTTGGGGCAGGAGCAGACGGGTGTCAGGCCGCGAAGGTTGCAGTCGGCGTTGACACCGCATGCGTTGGTGCAGGGGTTGATGCAGGCGTTGTACACGCACGCTGGCTTGTAGCTCGGGCACTCGCTGTCTGATGTACACTCGGCTGAGCAGATCCTGTACGGGTCGCCGTGGTAGCCCTGACAGAATGTGAAAGTGATATCAGTGACATGACAATTGTTTTGAAATTTGGGTAAATGAAACAGTTATAGCGCATACTTTGGTACAATAAATGGTCACTGTTAATCTTCTATCAATTATCTAAAGAACAAGACTGTTGTATTTATAACTTAATAGGTGATGTAGCATGATTTTTTCTGAAAGAAACCCATCCAATAACGATACGCGTTTCCTACTATTTCCCGAAGGAATTTTTACAAGTCTTTTAGACTTACTCGTGGGCACTTGCAGATGGCGCGGTGGGCGGAAACAGTTTCGCAGTCGGCGTTGACACCGCAGTCGCTGCAGGGGCTGACGCACTTGAAGTCGCGGCACGACTGCTGCGACCCGCAGTCGCTGTCGGAATCGCACTCGTGGCGGCAGCCGGCGAGCGGACTACCCTGGAAGACAAACAAGTGGTTTAGAATATTGGTAGCAGGTGTGGCTTAACCTATAGAGGATACCTATACGGTGTGCGATGCACACGTACGCGGTCGTCTAGGACGACGCGGACGCGGCACTTCTGGAGCTTTGAGTTACGCGGGCGCAAAACGAGCTAGAGCCGCCCCTGATTGGTAGTTTAACCTTTAAGTAAGTTTAGGTGAAGAAAGTAAATGACGACCCTAATTGAATATTGCTTATCATCCAGTGTCAAAGGCTTAGATAATTCATTTGATGACCAGGCATTTTTTAACATTTTACTCATTTATGGTCGATATAATTGAAACGGGATTGTGTACTAAACAGTCATAATTATGGATCGAACATATAACTAAATACCAATAGAGAAGTAATGTAAGCCATCCGTGTCCGAAACTTATCAGTTTATTACCGCTGATAAATTAACCGCCAACCAACTAACGCTCGCACTAAAACAGTACGTACCGATAAGAGACCTGTGTTTACGTACTTCCGACCAATCAGAGCTTTGGGCGGAATTTTTTTCGAACAAAACTAATAACATTTCCGCTCTTTTGGTTATATGCTCGATGTAATTATGACACAAAGTATTCGAGAGTTGTGATTTACTCACTAAGTATCCGGGTAAGCAGGTACAGATGGCCTGATTGTTGGAGACGCGGCACTGGGTATTGGCACCGCAAGGGGACGGGTGGCACGCTTCCTCTGCAATCAACAATGTATTAGTCAAGTTCCAGTGGCCTTAAGTATGGTATCACCGCAGCGGTTTGCAAGCTGAACATTTGCACGGCACTCGTCTAGGGAGGACCGTGAATTTGCCATGTGTTTGCATGGTTAAAACCCTATTGACCGCTGCGTAATCGCTTCGCCTGCTAATCTTAAGGGCCTTAGCTAGTGTGATAAGGCTCTTAGGAGACTCTTCGCTAAAATTATAAAGTAGATGAAAATACGTTATTGGGCGAAAGTGAGCCCTCTATATCCCACTCCCCGTACATGTTTGTGGTACACTTTACGGAAAAACTATAAGAGTTGTAGGTTTGGGATTCTGCATAGTTATTTAAGTACACGTCTAGATGTGTTTAAAAATAAAATAGTAATAATGTTATGTATAAAAATAATTGTACTACTAACTCCATATATGAGTTAAGATGTGCAACTGTAAAGATAAACTAAACGAACTCAGTATCCATAATTCCGTATATCAAGAAGCGTAAAATTTTATTTAAAGAATCTGTCACAGTCACAGAATATGACTATGGTTGGTTTTGTTGGTTTGGTATGGTTTCAAAAATTCGTGAGCCCTCATAAAACTGCGCTTTTCTGCTAGTATTATATTTGTTGGGTGCAAAACCACTACCTCTGCCCGACGACGGCTATATTGCGTTATTATATACGTCATGTATCATACCTAGTATATACCTACAGGTCTAACTGAAAACGAAGAGAGTATAGTAGGGCTTACCTGGGTCAGCAATTCTGCAGGCTGAGAAAGGATTGCCGGTGTAGCCAGCAGGGCAAGTGCATACTGGGACATGTTGACGCACCTGCAGAAAGAGCAATCTTAAATTACACGGTACAGAGAATATTGCTCGTGTAAAAATAGTTATCTAAATTATTGAATCACAAACTTTTACAATTTTGACTTTTACGTTCTGTCGTAACTCTTAATATAGGTAAAAGCATACTTGACACAAGCATGACCACAACCGCTGTACCGCGCCCTAGGAACGCGGGGGACGGGTAAGAATACGACCGCCGTAGTCGTTGACAGACCTCCCCCACCGCGTCACGCTCATACACAAGGCGCGGTATTGCTCTTGTGGTCAAGCTATTATGCGACGCGACACGACGCGACATCCAATACGACAACTGATTTATTTGATTAAGTGTAGGTACTTCACAGAACTGTCACTGTGAAGTGTCACGTTACATTAATGCGGTGACGCTGTTCGTTGACTACTCACGTCACAGTTGGCGTTGACTCCACAGGCACCCTCACAGGGGTTGATACAGTGCTGGTTCACACACGACTGGTGGGCGCGGCACTCGCTGTTGTCTAAAATAAATAAAGGACGTAATAATTTCTTTCACTATTCTTCTCGCTACCACTTTATCGCACGTAATAGGTATACCACGCTGCATGCATTCAGGGACACTTACCCTTACCTGAGGGGAGAGTAATAGAATTTAACAAGGCAACTCCTTTGCAAGGCGCTTCCTCTTCCCTAACTATCGTGCCCCGCAATAAAAGTAGTGTAGCATCAGCTTAAACAAGATCTCGTATACGATAGCAAAGAAAGTTTCTATTATGTAATGTCAAAGCGCTATATATTCCAGATTTGTAGTCTTATCTCGTAGCACCTGAACTGTTCAACTTTTAGGGCCTGTTTCACCACTTCCTGATATCTGTCAGACGAGTTGTTGATAGCCTTTACGGCCTTTCACCACTTTCTGATAAGTATCAGAATGTGTGTTTTTTATGGTATTTAGGGGGCAAGCGAGCAGGGTTACCTGATGGAAAGCAACTGCCGTCGCCCATGAACACTCGTAACATCCGAAGAGTCATAAGCGCGTCGTCGGCCTTTATGAGGGAATGGGGGGATAAGGGAAGTTGGGCCACCGCGGCACCGGTAAACTCACTCACTGAACGAAACGCAGCACAATGCCGTTTCACGCCAGTTTTCTGTGAGGCCGTGGTATCACTCCAGTCGAACCAGCCCATTCGCGCCAAAGCATGGCTCTCCCACAACAATGAGCATCCGTATAATGTACTTGAGATCGGAAAAGGTCTCATTGGTCCACGCTTCCACCCTGTTTCGAACCAGCACCCTCTCGAGTGCGAACCAAAGGTCTTACCCACTTGGCGACGGGCGCCCTAGCTTAGTGAAACAGGCTTTTAGCATCCTCAATTCCACAGTCTTTACTCACCAACACACTCGATCCTGATGCACTGGGAGAGCGGATCGCCGGAGTACCCGGGCAGGCAGGCGCAGACGGGCCGCACGGAGCCGTGCGTACAGTGCGCACCGACGCCGCAAGTGTGCGGGCCGCATGACACCGTCTCGTCGGAGATCGAGCGCCCGTTCTCGAAGAGGTTGCGGCCTACATAGCTCCGCGGGTAGTAGTTGTAGTACCGCTGGGCTGGAAAGGAAATGTGATATTTTAGTAGATTTGTACTCTATAATATAGACTCTAGTAGTCTCTACAACTCAGCCGAGTTCTAAGGATGTAAAGAATATAATAATGGTAATTGATTCTGAAAATATCGTTGACGGTGAGTACGGAGGACAGGAAATGCAAGGTCGTGCAAAAAATTATAATAACTTTAATAGTCTACAATTTTTAGACGATTCCTATTAATAATTATGAAAGTGTTATTGTAGATTTTTTAATGTCAGTATAAAAATGAAATAAAAAATCATTTATTTCTGAGTTTTGAAACAAATGTTTTCAGAATGTCTACATGTTGACCTACCACCGGTCCACCGGTCCGCAGTCGTACAGAAAAAAGAACCGGAGTAAGAAAATCGCACGGGGCTACTTTTCACCAAAAAAATAGAAAAAATCATCTTTAAAAAAAAATATACAATCAAATGTAATTTATTCAATATAAAATATTAAAATTGTTACATCTCTGTAAGTCGTAATTAATAATAATTTATTTGAAGTACACTACTACCTTGCAAACAGCTGTTCTACTCCCAGGATGTGCCGTCGTTAATAAAATTATTTACCTTATAGTATATATGTAGGCTTTGGCAATAAACGTTCTTTGACTACTTTTTTAAATTTATTTATAGAAAGATTCTCAAAGGTTTTCTGTGATTTTAGTGTAAAGACGTATACATTGATCTTTGAAAGATATAATATTACTACTTATCAAACTGTACTTTATTTAAGTGTTTACAATAAAGAATTAAAAGAAAGAAATAACTTATTTTTTTATTATTTAATTATTAATAATATTAGCTAGGTATATTGTTCTTAATTCGTTGAAAATGATCAAAATGTAGAGTAGGACTGGTGAGCCGTAAAATAGCACGTTATGTTGGCTGACCATAACTATGTAAAATGGCAAAAGTCTTGAACTTAACATTAATTTAAATTAAGAAATAAAGGTCAAGTCATTAAAAGGATTCAAAGAAATCCTCATTAATATTTACTTTTACTGGGTGATGTCATATATTTATCGGATAAGGCTTAAATTTTTTCCGACTGTCCGCATCGGCCTCTGTTTTGGTGATATGTATCAACCGAGTGACTAATTTAACCTTACAGGTAGAGGTGATGTCAGAGTTAATTCGGTTTCCGATATAGAACCAACACGAAATTAATATTTAGCTCTATCCGCTTATAGACTTTAAAGTGAGACCGAAGCGAAGCTCCACGACGCGATTCGACACTTCATGCAGTTTAGGATTTATAAATAGCCGTTGTAGGCTATGACCTATGGGCGACAGCGTCCTAGCCCCTTAAGTGGACAGCAAATTTCGTAAAAGTACCATCCAGTTAGGTACCAATAAAGTACCAATAAAGTACCAATAAATAAAAAATATCTATTGTAATTAACATAAGCCAATCTGTTCGCGGTAAAAACTATGTTTCGATAATAATAAATAACATAATCCATATGTAACAAGCAAATTAACATAACGAGACCTTGGCAACAGCCTTATACGGGGACCACACCCACGGCTGTCCTTGTCCTTACACGATGGACTCCAGAAGATGAATGGATTCTTAATTCAGAATTCAATTTACTTTATTATTTATTCATTCAATACGTTTTGCTATAAAGTCACTAAGTGCTTGTAACAAGGTAAAGCAACGAACTTGATATGCAGTATGATTGAAATGAATTTTAGTAAACGGTCTTTCAAGATGTTTTCAAGCTCGCTTTTAACAAAAATAATAGTCGGGCATTCGTTGATTGATATTACTAACTTTGTCTGCTAATTAGTGAAGCCAACCAACAATGACGCCAAAACGGATATACAGAAAAAAGTGGTCTACAAATAATAGAGTCTCTAATAGTCCGTATATTTATTTGCATTTGCGCATACTTAAGAGCATAATCGAAAAATGTTGAGATGCTTTTTTCATTCATAAATATCTCTTTATTATTGTAAACAGCGTCTCAAAATTTTTTGATTATTCTCTTGGGCCGTATAACTATAGTTAATAGTCAACACTTAAGAGCATGATCAAAATTTTTTGAGATGCTGTTTTCATTCATGAAAGTCTCTTTATTATGAAAACAGCATCTCAAAATGTTGTTATCATTCTCTTAGTGTTAACTTAACAAATTCGTTGACGCATAAGGGGAGACCCATAAACGTAAACACAAGAATGCAAGGCCTAAAACCTAACTCAAGAGAATATTAATGATCTGACGAGTGATCAACGACAAGATGATTAATGTGTAGGAGCTGTTCCGCGTGGTCGTCACAACAAACAACAAGTTCGCAAACAAACATCAAAACCATACCATCACCGTCGCCTTTTGGACGAATCAGAAGGTAGCTTTGGTTGGTGCTGATATCGTGGATCTTTATCAACATTGCTTCCTCGATTGCTTCATAATTTTGTCATTTTATCGAAATTAATGTCTGTATTTCTTTTTTGACATGTTTTTTATTTCTAGCTTCCAAAGTTCTGTCAGGTTCTGTCAGTCGTTCTGAGCCCGCTCTGCTTTTTTTTAAATCCACGTTTTGTTTAGGGAGTTCGTTAACTCCCTAAACAAAACGTGACAATGACGTGAAACAATCTATTTAGCAGTATAACTAAAAACAATAACTCTATAACCTTAATGCTTACCATCAGCACCAGATCCTAAAGCTAAAAGCGTCAAAGACGCTATAAATAAAATACTCCTCTCCATCTGAAACAAATTTTATGTGTTTGTTAGGCAATTGAAACTTGAAACAATGTCTAAAGACTAAGGTAGGTATATATATTCAGCTTAGAATCAGCTTAATGAGAATATGAGGAACCATGACACAAAAAAGTAACTTAGTCAAAAATACAAGCTGTTAGAAGAGGTAACGTAGCGGTAGAACTATATCACAAAATCCAATCTTCATAAACAGAATCTCTACTTCACGACCATGACTTAAAAGAGTATTTTTTGTTAATAAAATATATGTTATATACATACGAGAAACATAATGATATTGTGCATTATTGTAGTAAATAGCTACCTAACAGATTTCTCCATGCCTAACGATTGCTAAGTAGGCAACAGGAATAACAATGGGGCCTCAGATGGTAAACTAATCTACACTAAATAATGAGAGTATTTTGAGATTGTCCGCGCACAGTTTAACAACTAGTATGTCTCATTATGTTAATTTATAATTTTAACTAGGTCTTCACTAAAAGTAGCAGCGCTTATTGTGAAAAAGAATGTGTATGATTTATTTTGATAGCGCTCCAGCGACGTAAGTTTGTACATACATTTTTTTTCCATTTGCGCTTCTACATGAGCCCTTCATGGGTCACTCATACGCAAACTTAATTACTATGTACATCGTTTTGCTGTGTACACCCTATAAAATTATATTTATTATTTTTATTAAAAAGAGCAAATAAAGCAAACAAAAAATTGCTTTGATGATTGTCGCTGAACCTATATGAATTATTTCAGTTCAGATTATTTAAATAATAATAAATAAATAAATATTTATGGACGCTTTACACCACGTCAATCTGGCCCTGTGCTAAGTACTCGAAGGACTTGTGTTACGGTTACCAGACAACGGAAATATATTTAATACTTTTATACTATACACATATTTAAGATTTTTATTATAT
>JAOTAV010019447.1:0-23614 GCA_026546445.1 Cyclargus thomasi
TAAAAAGTATTCTATGTCCGTCTCCTGGCTCTAAGCTACCTCCCTACCAATTTTCAGCCAAATCTGTTCTGCCGTTCATGAGTTATAAGTGGTGTAACTAACACGACTTTCTTTTATATATATAGACTAATCAGTAATAAAATTTAGGCAAAATTATTAATTAAGTATCCGGAAACACAATTTTTACCAATTTTTGTTATAATATGGTACGGAACCCTTCGTGCGCGAGCCTTACGCGTACTTGGCCGGTTTTTAAATAAAGTTTACCATGTCCATTTACTAAAAGGCGTAATAATTACTTGGGACCAAATTATAAATCTTTAAATCTAATGAAAAAATACATTTAAAACAAAGTTCATAAATACTTACAATATACAATGAAGTATTTATGAATAATGTTTTATATTATTATTATTACTTGATTATTAAATTTAAATTTAAAAAATTACTTGGGACCAAATTATAAAACTTTAAATCTAATGAAAAAAAAATATATTTAAAAAAAATACATTTAAAATATATTTATAATGAATGAAATATAAACTTAAAAACGAAACAACGGATAACCTAACTATTTCGAATAAACATTTAAAAAAATTAATTTAAATATTACTTATTTTATTAGAATTCGGCAATGTACGTGTCGTCAGACGTGTCGAACATTTTACGCTTGATTTCTTTGAAATTTTAAAATATTCGCATTTGCAAATGTTGAAGATAAATATTCGCATTCGCATGAAAAAATTTAATATTCGTTACATCAATAATAGGTACTATTCGGCCGAATACCGAATACCAAATTATGTAAAAAAATATACGTACATTACTCAAAATTATGTATCTTTTTTCAAATTATAACACTTTAGTAATTAAAATTGACCAGTGGTAAGTAAAAGAAGTAAGGTAAAAGAAAATATAAACAGCCGAACATATAACCTCCTCGTTTTTGGAAGTCGGTTAAAAACAGGTTGCGACTTGTCTTAATCCAGCTAACGCGCCCTCGACAAACATGTATTTAGTGCCGAATATTCGGCGATTCGCCCGACCTCGTTGCCGAATATTTAATATTAGGCAATTTAATATCCGTGGCAACTCTAATTTATACGCTAACTCAAATCAAAAAACCATATATATTTTGAAAATTTTTTTGTTCATATAACTATCTCTTTTGCTTTTTTTTGGACTCAAACACCTGGTTCACAAAACACCTTACGGAAACTCCTGGCACTTTTAACAGAACTTTCCAAAATCGGGAACGAATCCGCGGGAGATCGCATCGTGAATAAGGGGGTTGGACTGATTAAAATGGAGTTTTAAAATTAATTTGAGTATAAAATATATCATTCACGCACGATGAATGAATTTAAGCGCAACGGAATTGCGGGCCTATAAACAAGTTTCCCATATACGAGAGATATAAATATCTCGTTTCAAATATGCGATAAGAGCAGGATGATGACGAGCTTCGTCTCAAAAGGATACTAGGGACGTAAGCCAAGATCTAAACGTTTACGCTTCTTTATACTCGTAGAATCGCCAGACAAAATGTATGGAAATGTTCGAACTAATATTATATCACAAAATAAAAGGTTAATAAGACTTACTCAATAACAAGTACAAACTGTAATGCAGGCTCTGCATAATCACCGATGTTCGGTGTTGGTTACTCGGCACAGTCATCGTACAAGCATCCACATAATCGTTCGTAGTATTTTTGTGCAAATCGAAGGCGAATATAGACTAATATCTACAGAGAGAGGCGAGTATAACCTCCACACATTTTTTTAATGATATTTAGGGGGCAAAGGAACAGACGGGTTACCGCATGGAAAGCAACTGCCGTCGCCTTTGGACGCAGACGCAAGTGCGTTGCCGGTCATTTGTCTGGGAGGAGGGAATAGGGGTAGGGGATTAGGGACGGACCACCGGTCAAATCTCTCACTGAACGAAACACAGCATAACGCCGTTTCACGTCAGTTTTCTGTAGGGCCGTGGTATCACTCCGGTCGAGGAAGCCCGTTCATGCTGAAGCATGGCTCTCCCACGGCGTCGTGCTTGCGTCTCATCGTCTGTATACGAGAAACAATTTTTTATCTGAATTTTATTTATTAGTTACTCATATTCTTATTAAAATTCTTTAAATGAAATCTAACCTAAGAAGGTTAGGTTAGTAGTTTACAAAAATATTTAAGAAATGTTTAACTAATCAGGTTCCGCTGTCCCTTTCTATCGTATGACATTTTCAATATTTCAGAAAAGGACAGCAAACCTTGATTAGTTGAAATTGCTTAAATATTTTTGTGAATAAGGGTTAAAGTTATAAACAAAACCACCAAAACAATAAAAGTTCCCCATAAATTCCTCTTCAGTTTTAATAGAATAATATCAAATAATTTTAAGAAATTTAATATATAAGAAACGTTACTTAATCAGAAATAAAAATATTTTTACGTAACGGACGAGGGGGGAAAGGTAAATTAGCTTTTTAATTTACGTTATTTTATAGACAGCGAAAATTCTAAAAAATCAAAAATCAATTGAATACCGTATATCTTATAGTATCACCTTTGGCAAAGTTTTTGCTCAGTAATAATTCGAGATAGGCTATTTTTAATCGACTTCTAAAAAGAAGGAGAAAACTGATTCGACCGTAGGTATTTGTTTTTTTTTTTTATCTCAAAAAAGTGAAATGTTTACATGGGATAATGTAAACAAAATAACAAAACAAAATTGTTTTTACAATATTTTTTTGATCTTTATAAGTTTGTTAGTACTGGCCCCTTAACCAACACATTTCCTTTATCATATCTTAATAGCATAACCGATCAGAATATCGATGTCTTACTGCCTCAACCTCGTATCTTACAAATGGCTACTATTCAGGAGACAAAAAAACTGAACATATATTTTTTTTCTTAATAATTATACAAAACCAGATATGAGGTTATTTGATAAGTAAATTGTTACCTATCAAATAACCTCATATTTAGTTTTGTACAATTATTAAAAAGGTATATAATCGGTTTTTTTTTTCTCCTGAAGAGGAGCCATTTGTAAGATACGAGGTTGAGACAGTAAGGCATCGATATTATATTGACATGATAAAAGCCGAATATAAATTTTATAACGGGCTTTGGACCACCACACAATCCCACCACTGCATCTCCTGTGTCGCCAGGATCGACAGCGGTATCCAACTACGAAAACCCTTTGATATGATCTTAGGGAGCCCGAGGGACAAGCAAGCAAGAAGAAAAGCTGTCTTGGGACCCGCAAAGAAATTAATCCGAAGAATATAAGAGAATAAGTCGAATATCAGCTTGTAATATCAAATTGTTTTGTCAATTACAAAATACCATTTCATTTTGATCGGAAGCCCGTAAGGAGTGTAAAAATGTTTTGGCTAAGCATATATAGCATGGCCCCTGCAGCTATGAGTTTACGCAGTGGCGTAGCATTTCGTAGCGTCTTGTAGCGCGTAGCTTGTAGAAGGTGACATTTAATAATATTTACTGAAGGGCAGCCATTTTGATTTTGATGAGTGAACTATATCCATTATCAATTTAAATATATGCAAAATTAAAAAATATTTTAAAATAATATTGCTATTCCACGCTCCTCCTCCATATCAACTGGGAAAATTTTCATGCTTTTTTACATCTACGCGAGTTTCGTAAAAACGGGTTCAAAGTTTTTAGGTCACGTATACAAATATAGATTTAAAGTATAGTTTACATGAATCCGACACTATCAGGGAACACGCTCAGCACTGGCCCAAGCTAGACAATATTAGCCTTACAAGACCCTGAACACTGTTTACACAAGACCAATATGAATCCAGCGCTGGTCGACCATCGTATTAGCCGCCAGTGTTGGCTTTAAATATATGCTTACTAGTTGACCCCACAGCCGTTATCCTGCCGAGCTATTTGGTGAATCTAAACCATTCTCAGATCTCCTTGAAAACACACAAAAAAATTCATCAAAATCGTTCCAGTCGTTTAAGAGAAATTCAGTGACACGCACAGAAGAATTATATATATTAAAAAGATGTTTACATCAAAATCATTATTTAATTACTCATAAACAATTTTAATTTCAAAGTGATGTATCACCTGACCTTTATGTAACACCGCATAATATTTTATACCAAATAAATTATCATTTTTGAATAAAAAATGAATATTTAATACTTATTAAAAAGTTAAGACATAAGTGGAAGAAGCAACTAGATACATTAAAAAACTGTCGGATTTTTCCGTCAATGGACGCTTTAGGACCGGAAAATGATTTAAAAATTAACGAAATGTTGATTTGATACACTAGCTAGATAATGATGTAGGTAAGGTACAAAATTTTTCAAAATTTATGGAAATGTATAAATTACTCCAAGGTTGTAAAATGTTAGTTATAAGCTTCTTCAACTTATGTCTTCAAGTACTCCGCATTCGATCTGAAGCAAAATAATCATGCGGTAAAAGTTCAAGTCAGAGTTGGTCTTAAATCAAAGGTGCGCTGTAATCTGATCTAAATATTTTCAAGTCTGTGGGCACTCAAAGAAAACTTGTTTCATTATTCAAAGTCCTAATAGCGATAAAGATCCCAAAGTACGAATTAGAAAAGAAGAATTTCAATTAAAATATTTTCGGGTTATATTTGGAATAATTCATATATTATTCCTCAAATTAACCCTTTACGCACACATACATACACACACACACGTCACACACACTTTCCATATTAATACGAGAGCGGAAAACTTTGACCCCTTTTTACGAAAGACGCGTAGATGTAAAAGCATGACATTTTTCCTAGTTATAGTTGATATGAAGGAGGAGCAACTCAAAAATTATTTTTAAATATGCCTTAATCTTGCATATTTGAAAAAAACAAAACATTACGCACTATAAAATATTTTGACATAACACGATAATCATACACAAAATACTATTTTGTTTATGGTTGAAGTTTGATTTTTTAAATAAAATTTAATAGTCTGGTAACGAGACCTTTATGCCAAATTGAAGTCTTGGTTGAATTGAGAAATATTCATGGTCGAATTTCGTCTACTGCACAGGGCGACCTCTAGTATATTACCATAGACCAATTACTATGATATTACGTACAACCAGAGAACTTAATTATTAATATTAGCAGATGACAGACCCACGCGAATTTAGTCGTGTTAACGGTTGACATGAAACCCAGCCGACAGACACAACTAACATTGGATTGACATAACCTCAACGGGTTATGTCAATCCAAATTATTAGTAGGTACGTCTATTTCATGTTCGTAAAAAAATACTACGTTTATTTCCACAACAAACTTGACTCTTCTTAGAATGATGACTTCAGTACCCCAATTCAACCATTTTAATTTAACATTAATTCAGCTTTGTTCCTTGTTCCTTAGAAGTTTTATAAATGGCGCACACAGACTTAAGTCTGTGTGCGACTTAAGGCCTCTTTCACAATCTCCAAGTATTGAGTACTTGTCAAGCAAAGTTAATTGGCAAGTCAAAATTACAAATACCTTTTGTCAGTTTCATTTTTAATCTAAAAAATACAGTTTAATCTAAAAATGATTAGTGCTACTCGAGGGACACGACTACTCACCGGGTGGTAAGGGTAGTGAAAGAAGACCTTTAATTAATTATTATTACTCAATTCTAATTGAACAAAAAGATTGATAGGTTATTTAAAAAGGGCCCGTTGCCTAGTGGGTAGAACTTTGGTTCGCATTCAAAAAGATGCGGTTCAATCCGGCGAGACGCGTACATTAATATGAAAGTCAATAAGTTGTGACTGGATTTTTTTCCTAATTTAGTTCAGAATAATATGATATATATGATAAAATATCTTTTTAATCATTGAAAAAGCATTATATAGCGAAATCTTAGATCATATTTCGGGCAATTTTTGCGGCAGCGCATGTAGCTAAATCTAAGTACGCCTTGGAAGAGATCATTTTCCCATGACATCCAGTATGCGGGAAACTTGTGGGTGTAACTGATGTGAACACATGTCCAGGGAAACTAAGCTGCAACAATGATGTATTATAAAGGTAGAATCCGGGCACAGTGCAAATGATGTACCCTCCCCCAGGTCGGGTTCCGCACAACTGTATCGTCGCTGACAGTGACTAATAGACTGCGAACCCTTTACAACTTTTTGCGCTGTTACGACTTTCGCTATCAATTTTTGGGACAATTTCCTTTTGAAAATAACAAGCAATATATAAAATGTTATTAGACAGAGGAAAGTAGATTTTTTTAATAAAAGCTTCGTAAACAGATCTATTTAAGTGTAAAAAGAACGATAATAGAAGGATATGAATAAGTTTACAGCAGTGCTGAAATAATCCTTCATTAAAAACATATTATCTTCTAGTTGGTGCTCGCAACTTCATTTCGCAAAAACTTGTATATGACGCGAGAACCATGCATTGTCCCGGGATAAAAAGTATCCTATATGCTGCCCAGAGCTATTAAACAAAAAAAGATTTATTCAAATCCGTCCAGTCCATACTTCCTGACTAGCGCATACAAACAGATAAACAGACAACTTTTTTTGACAATATGTGTTCTATTACAGTTCCTTAGCACCAATAGAGTAGTACAGACACTCCAATTTTACTGTTTTATTATATGTATAGATTTGAAAATAACAGCAAATGTATTCTCATAATAAACATATGTTTTTCTTGTTTCCGCTAATAGCGACTCGATCTTGTCTATTCCAGGCGAGCGGAGCCAATATCTATTAGCGGGAACAATTAACTGTGGCGTCGAACCGGTTGTATATTTTTTTATTATTTACTGTCTTTGCCCG
This sequence comes from Cyclargus thomasi, assembly GCA_026546445.1. NCBI lineage: Eukaryota > Metazoa > Arthropoda > Insecta > Lepidoptera > Lycaenidae > Cyclargus > Cyclargus thomasi. The sequence continues at coordinate 6,834 of JAOTAV010019447.1, forward strand.
TTATTTTGCTGAATACAATGCCCAGGTTGTTAATAAAAGTACTGAACGGATTCGGATTACATTTAGTTAACATAAAATATAATAACTGGCTTAGATTTTTATTGGACAAGGTTTTATGCCGAATAAGGCGTGTATTAGCGTCTTCCGTATACAATTTACTGTCAAACACTATAGCAATCTAATCTGAATCTTTCTCCCACTGTGAACTCTATACAGGCGACCCATCACTCACCTCTATATTATAAATACGCTGGATTGACGATAAACCTAGCCATGGTAAGACGATTTGATATTTTGGCGCTGATGGCAGTGACGAGCGGGAAAGGAACTAATGTGTTTTACACAACACACACTCCTTTATAGTGTACCTATGAACTTCCACAATTTATTTAAACATAAACTATATTTAGGGAATATACACTACAATAAAAAAATAATAGGGAATAACTACTAAATTTTATTGTGTTAAACTTTTAGTTAAATACTTTGTAAACGGAATAGAATTAAATCGATTAAGCGGCCACTTGTAAATTAAAACGTCAGATTCATTTCTTTGCCCACTCGTTTCTACACTCTAATCGTCTCGGTAAAGAGCTGTCAGTGGTTAGCCCAAAATGTATGAGCATACATACTATAAAAAATCATACTATAAAAGGCCGACGCTGGGTTCTCTGGTCTCTGGGACTGCCCGGGTTGCCGAGTACCTCTCTACATTTTTTGGTAAGTATCTGAATCTAAGTTAGGTGGTGCCGAAGAAATCTCGCCCAGCATGAGAGGGCCTGAACCGTTCCTGACCCCATGAGAAATGTTAAATATTAAGTAAACAATACCTCTTCCAGACACACCCAAAATAAGCAATCGAGACGCAACGAAATAAGGATTTGGAGAAAATAAATATTTTGCTATCTCCAATTTTTATAAGTCTATTTCCATATAAGTGTAAGGCTTAAGAGTCAATTTCTTTTCCAATACCTTATCAGGTTCCCGAAGCACGTTTCGTAAATTAAAAGTATAGTTCATCGAAACATAATCCTTCATTTATTTTGATGTATTTTCGTACAACAAATAGAGACGAAGCTACATTTATTGAACTGGTAGAAAGCATGGTTCTCATTTCTTTTATGATATTTAGGGGCAAGCGAGCAGACGGGTTACCTGATGGAAAGCAACTGCCGTCGCCCATGTACACTTCGAAGAGTAGCAAATGTGTGTTGCTGGCCTTTATGAGGGAATAAGAATAGGGGGATTAGGGAAGTTGGGCCACCGGTAAACTCATTTAATGAACGAAACACAACACAACGCCATTTCACGCCGAGTTTTTTGTAAAGTCGTTTCACTCCGGTCAAGCCGGCCCATTCGTGCCGAAGCATGCAAAAACTGCACCGCAGTAAATATTTTTAAAATAATGTTAATTCGTCGATTACGTCGAAATTACTGAACGGACTGCTACGACATATAGTAGACAAATATTAATAGTTGACCTAGGCAAAAAGATCTTTATTTTATATTTGAATCCATTTATTAATACATAGCAAATATAAATTATATTTGCCATATTGATTATTATGCTATTTTTATTAATTGGCATTAAAAACTCTTAGGGCCTGTTTCATTGCTTATAGATAGTCTATCAACAACTTTATTTGATGTTGTATGAAGAATCTATCAAATATGTTGTTGATTACCTAGCAGATACTTTGTCAGTAAGCGGTAAAGCAGGCCCTAAATGTAATATTTTGTTATTGAATATATTATTCTAGTTATTCAAGTTAAAATCGTAGTAATAAAATTTGATTTAACCAACTAAGTAGTTTTAGATCCATGCAGTAGCAACCATCAATCACTTCAAAGAGAGAACCTACATACAATGAAAAATTGTATACATGTTAAAAAAGAGAATTTAATTTAACTATATCGGTATCATATTACTTTCTTAAACGGATACCTAAATTTTCTATGAAACTAACATGAAAATAGCCGATATAAAATGGAGATAAAAATAAGGTAGTAAAGATGAAATAGAAGTATAAAATGTCGGGCTTCATAAACCTGGCAATAAACTGTCTCGTTTCGTTTCCACCTGATAAAGCAGAGCGGCAGCAGCTCGCAGTATCGATACTGCCAATTGTTTATCATTTATACTTTAGATCATCTCTACAAAACTTAACACTCACAAACACACAAACACACACCTTCATACATACATACATACACACTCACACCCATGCACAGCTCACACCCAATAAACAACATAGGAATATTTTGACATTCACTACTTTGTATCAACTAGCTGGACCAAGCGAGTGAGATCCTGGTGTCCTGAAACACAATTAAAAAGTAAAGTAAAATTCCTACACTAGCTTTGATGATGGTGACAGCACACAAGAGCACTATTTCTTTACTCTCATAACCCAGTGGGACTCACGACCGAGAATACTGGCGAGGAATCAGGCGCAGGACCAACTTTTTAAATATATATGAAAAGTTGGTCTTGCGCCTGGACCATTTTACCTGTCAGACTATCAAGCGATCAGACTGCATTGACCTGGCCAAATTATGACATAACATGTTGCCAAGGCGGAAATTGAACCCTTCACGACTCAGGAACGTCATTTGGTCGGTAGTCGACGTGCAATCTTTATTGTCAAGCACTGTAAGTTGTATTCTGTCGGATGAGTTTGACATAACCCGACTTAATTACTTCAGATCCACGATCTGTATTTGTTTCAACTTCTCTGATTGTACATGCGAGTTTCAATCACTCAATATTGGATACAGCGAATTTTGACCTTCGAGCCTATTTCTTGCCAATTGTGAATTTTACTCGTATACCTGTCATGCACACTATAGGATAACAAAGGCAGAACTGTGCTCCATTTTCTTTATAAATCGTAGGCGTATGTATAGTTAAACGTGTATTTTTATTATTACGTACATACAGGATGTAACAAAAGTAAGCGATGGTACTAAGGGCGTGTATGTGTCTCTTTGACAGAGTTTAGTAGCAACGCTGGAGGCGAAAAAAAATTGTTGTGATTTTCATGGGCGAGCTGGGCGCTAGCTTCATATAAATCATAACAAATTGCACTTCCAGCGCTGCAACTTTCACAGTGAACTCTACATAACATACACACCGTAAATTATTGCTTACTTTAGTGACACCCTGTATATCCTGTTTTTGTAATCAGCCCACAGGTCGTTGGAACGTTAAGAGGTTTTAAATCGTTTAACCATACGTGTGACTCTTAAAAAGTATTTTAGCAGTAAACGAAATGTGGTTGTAATGAAAAAGGGATTTGGGCGTTGAATAAAATATTTATAAGCAGGATTCGGATAAACGCAATTTCGGTACGGTGGAAAAAAGGTGCTTTGAAAAATTCGTCAGTGGTTCAAAATATACCTCTAGTAATAAGTTCTTTTGAGACCCGCAATTTTTCACTGTAAAATCATAAAATCACATGCAATAATATCACTGGATAAAGAACAAATTAAAACTTCGCCACAAGTGATTTTGTCCTATTGCGATGAACACTTATCGGACCATTAAATGCTAGATTTGAACGATTAAAGGTGATCTTATTATATGTTACAGTAACATATGCGTCGCATTTCTTAATAGCCTCGTTAATTTACGAAGTGCAGCGCATACGGTGCGGGAGAATGTTTAATTTTTTGCATCGTTGCAACCGACGTATTCTAAATCAGTCTCTACATAATGATCGTTGATCGACACCATAATCGTGTCAGTATCCACATAATCGTTTATTTTGTCCACGAGTATTTTGTCCACGAGTTGATCAAAGGCGATCATAAGTGATGACCGGCGAGCAGAACTGCGCCTCTACACAATCGTTTTTAATCCGCGGTTTAATATAAATTAAGAAGAGGAGCCATAAAATGCTGCCTATCGCACTCGCTCGTGTAGTCTCATATTGCTAGTAACCCTTCGGAGGGGCTAATCACTCGGGCCTAACATGCGAGTTTTTTTTAAGTAGCCTATATATTGCCTACACTTAATAGCTAATAAACAAACAAGCTAAATATCCAAGAAAAAAAGCTCCACTGAAGGAACCGTTAAACATACATCACTTTGTTTTTTTTTATATTTTTAAATTGTCACTTTCACAGTAAATACGAATCTAACAACACCTCCGGCAGTCCCGGAGATTAGTATTATTAATTTGTGCTCTATTACTGCTCCTTAGCCCCCATTTTGTAAATATATTGAATGTACAAACAGGTTAATTTTACTGTTTTATAATAATGCTAGCTGTTGTCCGCGGCCGCGACATTGTCCGCGTTGATTTTCCCTATTTTCCCGTTTTCATAAATTATCTTTGTTATAAACCTAATGGAACCCGAGACCTTTCGAACAAATTCCATAGCATTGAAATTGGTTTGTGCGTTCTGGAGTTATAGCATCAGGAAGAAAACCCTAACTTTTTTTATATAATATATGTGTAATCTAAGTCTAACAAGTCAAATAACAATATATCAAAACGCTACTATCCTTTAGAGAGTTTAATTCGATACCCTAGATTCCATTACAGGTGTCATGTAATATAATTATTCAATTATTAGCCCTTCAGTCAAAGTAATAATGAAACACAAAAATTATAATTTTATTTTTAAAAAGTGCGACAACCCTGATATTGTCAGAGCATGTACGAGTTATGAGTAAGAAAGAGAGCGTGGCATGATCGGAATTTGAACTTAATAGGAACGTGATATGATTCATACGGGTTTTTGGAGTAAATCTTCTGTATTTGCACTATTGTTTATCCTGTGGTGTGGCTCGAACTGTGCTGTCAGATGTACCATGAGGAAAAGAAATAAAGCTAATCACGACATTTGGTTGGAATATGTCAAATCCATATAAGTTTTGATCTGTCGACTGGGTTTGACATATCGCGACCAATTTACTTAGATCCGCAATCTGGCTCCGTTTCAACTTCCCTGCTCGTACGATCATCTCAACCATTTCTTCGTTCTCTCTTTAATTAATGATGACGAGACCTCAATTCTAAACGTAACTTCCTTAACCGTCGGTTAAAGTATAATTTAAACGTTTACCCCCGCCTGATTACATTATTCATTCGTAATGTTTTTGCATTTAAATAAACTTTTCCTAGAATGCGGGGAAATTCAGGAAAATCTCCATGAAAATTTGCGTCGAACAAACAATCTCAATACTCTTGTCTCTTGCTTTAAGCGCTGAAAAAATGTTTAACTCTGCTATTTTAAGTAATTAAATGTCTGTTTCCGGGTTATTTCCATGTTCTATGAAACGTGTATTCTCTTATTCAATCTTATGCATAATTAGAATAAAAATTTGTTTTATTTTCCAATGCGGGATAAAGGGATTAAATCTTCAATATTGCTTAAAAGTTTTATTTTTTTAACGTCAATATGCAAAAGTTCGGTATACATGAAGATTGAAGATTGTGCTACAGTTGTGACTAGAAAAGTATAAACACTCATTAAAAAGGTGGATAATTAAAAAATCACCAACCTTCGGGTGGATGTCTTTCGATTTGGCTTAAAGATTTCAATATGATCTGTCCTTATATACATAGCCAGACGGTAATTTTCAGATGCAGGTATATCTAATATGAAGCTGTCACGTTTGTTTATCTATCACGTAAGTTCCAGTCGGTAACACCCCACCCGACGCGTCTGATTGATTCACAACACCCGATACGACGCGACGTGGCGTCTGGTTGCACATCCCACGTCACAAGTTTGATAGATCACACGATTGTTCTGATGTTAAGGCGGCACACACTGTATCTTCGGATTCTACGTCATTCTCTACATCTTTTGATTTAAAATGATGGAGACGTTAAAACGTCTCGGTGGTCTAGTGGTACAAAACTCTGCTTTTGACTCGGAGGTCGTGGTTTCGATTTCCGCGTTGGATACATGTTATTTCTAAGTTTGGTTGGGACAATGTAGGCTGATAACCTGATTGACAATTAAGATGATCCATGCGTCGGATGGGCATGTAAAATGGGGGTTTTGAAAATGTTCTTTTGTCTTTTCGGCCAGTTAATCGCAGTCGACTTTGCTTAAACATTCAGCACAGGTTACATTCCTTATTTAAATGAACACAACTACAAACAGGAAAGGGAAACGCTAAAAATGTGCTGAAAATCCTCCGGCCAACGGACCAAAGCAATTAGGATCATAATAAATCGCCAAACGCTGGACCGTGTCTTTTCGGATTAAAAACAAATTAAGAACACCTTTGTAATCGTAAAGAGATTCTTCTAATGACTTTCTAAAGGCAATCATTATGGACTTTGTTAAATACATTTAATTTAAAAATAAACATATATTACATAGATACTCGTAAATGCCAAGGTTATTGCAAAGATTTGAAAATGTCTTGTATAATCTTAATATGTCACGCAGAAGTATTCATCTTTTTTTTAATAACCACACATGATTTCAATCGGTATCTAATTCTTTTGAAGCTCTTTAGAAGCAGGTGCCAGTTTTTTCTTCTTGTTATAGGTAATTGGTATAGGTTGCTATAGGTCAATTTTAAAATAAGTAAAACTTTTTTATGTCCAGTTCGTCGTTCATATATACTCTCGATAAACATAACCCTCTTTCTGGCGCAGTTGGGTAACAGGATCCTGTGGATCTGATGGTCAACTGTTTTGAGCGAAATTAGAAAGCGTTGATATTGTAACTTTAAATTTTAACGAAAATAAAAATTTACAGGAAAATTGTCGTGCTTTTAAATCAAGTCTGAAATCTCTAGCATATAACACACGCAAAGCCTAATTAGTTCAAACACAGTGCCCCAGTTTCGCTAAAAACACATAAAATTAAGGTCAGTACATGTTTTATGTAAATAAAATTCAATAGATTAATATGTGGTTGAGTGACACAGTTGATAATTATAACACTCACATCGTTTATTGGGTGGGGAAAATTATGTTATAAAAAAAATTTAAGTTGTAGCCCGTAATAATTTTGTTTGCACAGAAATTTCTTCATCGTGTCGTGCATTTTTTTCATTTTTCGACGATAAACATAATTATTATCCTAAGTTTTTTGAGATTCATAGACTATGTCTCTATTTACAACATATCGTTCAACAATTTAAGGGAAATAAATCTGCAGAATAAATATATGGATTCTAATTGTAAAAATTATTATAATCAGCAACTTACTTTAAAAGTTTTCGAGATTCTCTTAACATATTGTATACGACGCCATTAATTTATGGTGATGTTTTACCATAAATTGTCCAAATTTTACCCATCAAAAATGATTAAGACCACTTTAATTTTTGTCCCCCAAAAGTTAAAGTGGTGTTAATAATACATATTATTTGCAAAAATGACTTTCCGACTAAGAGAATACAATAGCGGCTAGAGAAATGAAAAATAGATATTTGTAATATCTATTGCCGTCTCTAACAAGCCGGGGATACCGCAGAGCGCGATAGAGACAACTGCTTCTTGGATCGAAAAAACCCTTTCGGGCACAGGAAACTTAACGATGCGTTGTCTCCTAATTCCTGCTTCAAAACTTTACTAATTCAAGTATTTTTTAATAAAAAATCAAAGAAAGGCTTGAGCTGTGTCCTTAGGTTTTCCCTTCCCTAGTGGCCACTTATATTAATTTAAAAAATTATAACTCTACCGGCATTATTCAGAGAGGAAACACGAGACATTTGAATGAAAAAACTGCCCTAGTGTCTCCTCTTAAACCATAACAGTACGAAAGTCATGGACGCAACCTAATACTGCGTAACATTTCGGAACGTACCAATATTTTCACTGTTTTTATTTACTTGCGTGTTGTATTTACGTGTGCTGTTACTGGGGAACCTTTGTGTGTGTTTCATTGGTGTATGATTTGATTTTCCGCGCGGGAGGACTCTGATAACGATGTCATTATCTCTTTTATTTGGTAAATGATGTGAGTCCTGTGGGACCGACGTTGTTCGTTGTGACGGTGACGAATATCGATAATAAATCTATATATGTATAGCAAAGTTCTGTTAACTCAATATTTATTAATTAAAAAACAATTGGTAGGGAAGAAGCTAAGAACTAGATAGAAGGACATAGGATAATATTTAACCCGTTCCCATCGTTCCGATGACACACGAAATTTGGGCTACTTTTTACTGTAGAAAAATATCATATTTGATTTTTTCTATAAACTTTGGATAATGCCGCGGGGCACAGCTTGCTATAATAGATTTTACATGAGAATTCGTTATTATTCCGTAGGATTGCTTGAGCACAAAATTATACACGATAATAAGTATGTATACAATGTTCATAGTTGTATAATAAACTAGTTGACCCAATAAACGGACGAGCCATGCTTCAGTACGAATGGGTCGGCTGGACCGGAATAATACCACGGCCTCACAGAAAAGTGGTGTGAAACGGCATCGTGCTGTGTTTCGTTCAGTGAGTGAGTTTACCGGAGGCCCAACTTCCCTAATCCCCCTATCCCAATTCCCATTTACTATTCCCTCATGAAGGCCGGCAACACACTTGCGACTCTTCGGATGTTACGAGTGTCAATGGGCGACGGCAGTTGCTTTCCATCATATATGCACGCTTGCCCTTTAAATATTGTAAAAAAAATCGCATGTACGAAATTTCAACCTTTCATTTTTTCAACCCTTAACTATCGTGGATTGTAAGCAATTATATCATCGAACTTATACAGGGGCGTTCATTATAAGCTTTAAACTCAACAAGAAAACCAATTAACAAGTATTTGCATCGATGGGACCTACAACTTACTAATTGCTCGTTCTTGATTAAATAACGGGATACAATTTTATTCTTTCCTTGTACTTTCATATATATTGAGTAGACGTTTAAAAGTGAAAATACTTTTTATTATTTTCAATCGTCAATTAGTTAGTTGTGTACCTTTTATAACTCACTAGCATTTGTCCGTGACTTCGCCCGCGTCGATTTAACCTGTTTGACTGCTTTTCTTTTAAAATTTTATCCTGTTTTTTTTTTTGTATTTTTAAGTATAAACCTCATGGTATCCGAAAACTTTCCAACGAATGCAAAACCGTAGAAATCGATTCATGCGTTCTGGAGTTATAGCGTCAGGAAGGAAAACCCGAGTTATTTCTATATTATAAATTTGGATATTTCGTAAAATTATGTTATTTTGAAACATTATTTTTTATTTCTTTCCTGTTTACTGTGCGCAACTGGCCTGGCTTCTTTTTGCATCATCGTAACCGTATCTGGGTATTATTTTTTAAAAGTGACTCAGTATGAGAAAAATACCATATTTCAAGTAATACTTAGATTATACTTAGAAATATGGTATACTTTACGTCTTATGATTAAAATAATAGTACGTGTTACCTAATAATAAATAATAGTACTGTGTTACTCAAATATAAAATAAGAAAAGGATTTGTCATAATGTCATAGATCCCCAAGGCGACAGAATCGAAGCTGAGCTTACTTTATTACCAGAAAATATGCCGCCATTTCCTGACATAAAACCAACGGAGCCCGTGAGGACTTGTGGAAATATTGAACTAAATAAGCCTTTTTATGTCCCGAGATATTTTAATTCCACTCTCAAATACTAAAAACCGAGGTTTTCGGAGTATCGGTTTAAGCGTTTTATTGCGGTGTAGACAGCTTTCGAAATGTTATTCAGTATGAGGCGGTAAGAGTATATTTTTTGTGGTTTAATTTTACTTTCTTTAACGGAAAAGATAATGTTATATTAAAGTGAAGTTGTTGATTTGTTAATGTTTTGACATCTATGGCATTTGCGTGTAAAACTAGATTTAGAACGGTAAAGGGATGTTTAATGTTGCCGAGTTTTTTTGTACCAATTTTTTTTTTCGTATTATTCAAATAAAGAATATAAAAATTATTTGCTATTGTTTTTTTTTTAATGATTGGTGGAGCGAAGAAAGTCCTCTATATCCCACTGCCAGTACAGGTTTGTATTCGGGCTTTAGTTTAGTAATTTTAGTTGATGTGTAGATGTGTTTAAAAATAAAATAACAATAATATTATACATAATAATAAAAAATATATATTGCGCTACTGATGCCATCTATAAGTTAAGATGTACAGCTGTGAAGGAACCAAACGAAAATAGTGTCTACATATATCCCGAATCGTAAAGTTTTATTAAAAAAAAAGTCTCTCAAAGTCACAAAATACGTAAAAAAAACTCGCGAGCTCATAAATAGTTGTCCTTTTGGTAGTTATGATCAGTTATTACATAAAGTATAATTAATTCGCTTGCTAAGTAAAACAAAAACTTCTTAGAAATATTGACTTTTATTGACCTACATAATGAAATATCTAACCTACTATGCGCAGATATAAATCAAAACACTTGTTATAGGTTAGTTGCCAAACGTCGATAAACAGAATATATGAAGAAAATAACATACAAACATTATAGGAAACTTTCGTTACCCTATTTTCGGCCATATAAAACATATTTCATTACTTTGTAGACTACGAACCTTATCGATGTGATTGTTAAGCGACATAAATTAACAATTACAACACGGTTACATTAAATAGATATTTGACCTTGATAAAGAAACGTAAAAAAACATAAAAAAATGTCGTGGCTAGTTTTCAGTTGTTGTTATTTTACATTTATTAAGATCAAGGTCAAGTATCTATTTAATGTGACCGTGTTGTACTCTTGTCTAATTCTTATATTATGTTAGTAATTTTTTATAGCATTTAGCAGGGGGCAAGCGAGCAGACGAGTGACCTGATCGAAAGCAACTGCCGTCGCCCATGGACACTCGTGACTTCCGAAGAGTCGCAAGTGCGTTGCCGGCCTTTATGAGGGAATAGGGAATGGGAATAGGGATAAAGGATTAGAGAAGTTGGGCCATCGGTAAATTCACTCACTGAACGAAACACAGCACAACGCCGTTTCACGCCAGCTTTCTGTGAGGCCGGTCTCTCCGGTCGAGTAAATAAATTTTGCTGTCCCACGGCAAAATTTATTTACTTGTCTTGTCGTCTGTTTGTATTGGAATCTTACAAGTTTAATTGACCCTATTAAGTTTGGGATCTTTTAATGTATCTTGACAAGTACGTACAGTAAGATGATAATATTAGTATACTTAAATATAAATCTTGTTACCAAAGCACTTCATTTAAAATTTAAAAAAATATTTATTTTCCGCGAACTTTTTTTTTACTTTAGCTGCATAAACAGTATAATATCAGAGACAATAGAGTAATATATATTATACACTTAAATATAAAACCAATGACTCTGGGGAAGGCCATTGCATAGAAGTGTAACAATAAATATTAAATACTTAGTAGGCTCTAAAAACTTATCTTTAAAGCTTTATGTACACTGTTAACGGGGTAAGCCGGGGCGAATCGCATTTTCCATACGCGCATACGGGCGTAAAATTCCATCATAATCTGCCTTAATCCTTAATAATAATAATTCAATTAATCTTAAATAAGACGTTAGAAAACTGTTCGTAGCAAAAGTGCTACGCGGGCTCTACGCTACTGCTACACGCGCAGCTGTCGTGTAGCTCTCTTGAAAACCTTCAGGCCAAAAAGGTTACTTACCAATATTGCTAATCTAACAGAAATCGAAGACATAATTGAAAGAAGCGGATATCTAATATTTTGCAAACTTCGAGTATATACGATTTTTTTCGCATAAAATTTTGACAAATCTTGTAACTTACCTGTTTTGTTATTATGTAGCTATACATCAGATCCTCATTATTATAATTTGAATAATAATTCGGGTATTTTAATTTAAATAAATAACAAATAATTATTCGGGTGCAAAAACGTACGTTAACGCAAAAATCTAATCTAAATAAAAACCGTTATCTGCTTCTTCCACTTATGTCTTCAATTCATTTTGTGATTTTTCTTATAAATAACTAATAATTTAAAGCTATTTCACAATCAATTTAAATTCTTTTCGAAGTAACTATTCCTTTGCAATATTGCAATTAGGACCTTTTTGAGGCTACTGGTAGCTTTAGTTTATACGAAACGTGTTATTGTTATTAGTAAACCTGTATATCCGTATAATAGAATATAGAAATGTTCGTTTGGTTTTTGAACAAAAATATAGCTGACGTGAGTGGTAAGATCCAGATAACTAGCACTTTACTCTTTTCAACTAAATACTCATTCTTTCTACTCATTTTCTTGGTTTTCATTTTTGGTTCTCAACCCGCATTTTTACTTGCAAACTAAGGTTAATTTTCGCAGAATATTGCTAAAAATCTTAATTAACTAAACTTGGAGCTAAAGATTAAATATTAAAATTTTGTCTAATCTTATAATTTACTTAATTCATTATTTAGTTGTGTGTTGTAGTATGTTGAGCTTATACATCAAGTACAATTAATATGATTTCGGTCCCAACTTCGTCCATTTATGCAACAAATTTGCAGTTTGCACAATATTAGTTACCTGGCCATTCCGTTGATGTTTTCAGTTGTTATTGATTATCGATTTCTGATTTATTGTAGTCATAAGCCAGACTGAAGTAACACTGGCTCTGATGTCATATACTACAACGATCTTTGCCGTGGGAGAGCCATGCTTCGGCACTAATGGGCCGGCTCGACCGGAGTGATACCACAGCCTCACAAAAAACTGGCGTGAAACAGCGTTTTGCTGTGTTTCGTTTAGTGAGTTAGTTTACCGGTGGCCAAACTTCGCTAATCCACTTTTTCCTATTCCCATCCCGTATTCCCTCATAAAGGCCGGCGATGCATTTGCGACTCTTCGGATGTCACTTGTGTTCAATGGCAACGGCAGTTGCTTTCCATCAGGTAACCCGCCTGCTCGCTTTCACTCAAAAATCATAAAAAAAATCAAAAATGAATCTATTTTTATTACGTTACCTCTCGCATGAGTAAACATTAAGCGGACGATAAGCAAATGGGTTTACAAGTCATTATACTCCGATAATATGCTTGATACCGATATTTTATCTGAGAGGCAATCGAAAACCACATCTTAAGTCATAGAGGGACGAGCTGCCAAGTGCCTATGCGAATTTTCTTTTAGCGAAGTAGCTATATGAGAAGTTGATTCATAGCCTGTGTGTAATAAGACTACGCACACAATATAATAATTTCTAAGGTTTACGCGAGTATCACTCATGGTTTTTTAACACTTACGTATTTCGTCTCTACTCACACTACAATATTTTGACTTGACACGATATTCATACACGAAATATTCTAATGTATTATAATGTGTAAAAAAACCACAGACCTCACTCACCTCACCTCACCATAAGGTTGAGGTCTGTGTTTTTTTTTATAAAATTTAAAGGTAACGAGACCTCTATGCTAAATTGAAGTCTGTAATTGAATTGAAAAAAAGGGTATAGTTTTAGAGCTCTTCACCTAATATTTTAGATGTTTATGACGAATTTCAACCACAGGGCGACCTCTAGTACATTCAATGACGTAATATCTATAGCAGTGTAACAATATTTCTGGTTTTTCAGCACTTCCATTCGTCAATGACGGCACTTTGGATAAAATAAAATAAAAAACTTTTTATTCGAACAAAAAAGTTACAATTGCAAAAGAACAAAAAATAAAAATAAATGTCTGAAATAGCAGCCTTACTGCTGGAAGCAGTCTCTACCAGGCAACCTAAAGATGGATGGAACTTAATGATGGATGGATACAATGTTTGGCGTGTCGCATAGTCGTTATATAATATTTAATGTGTTCAATTGTGTAAATTGCCTTACTAAAGTAAAAACTTTCAATATTAATATATTGCTGCTCTAAAAATACATAAAAGCAAAAACGTTAAACCGAGACACAACACGTCTTCATCTATTGTTTGGTTTACACGTACTAAGTTGATAAGTAGTTAACTAAATTTTAACTTAACTTTAAGTTAATAACTGCAGGTAAACACAAAATTTAGTAGTAAACGGCAAGTTAACTCACTTAAAATTAAGTTAAAATTTAGTTAACTACTTAATACGTGTGAACCAGACATAAACTTAATATACTCGAAAAAAACCTTTTTGATTGATTGATTGACGCAAGTTGCGGGCAGTACATACTTAGTTCATTGATACTTTATAACACATTTAGTAAAAATATTAGTTATTCCAAAAAAACTAATTGTTCAAATAAAGGCAGAATAAAACGCTACGTGCACAATTTTAAATCCACCCGTAATCAAATCACTTCAAAATGGGACCTGTCACATTCAGATGTCGATAATTTTGTGGTTTTAGCGTTTCTGTTCCCATCATCATCGTCAACTTGGCATATTAGAGAAGAAATCCATACCTCTATACTTACATACTAATATTTCAATAGCGAGAGTGTGCTCGTCTTTCTGTCACCTTTTTACGCCTAAGCCACTGAAACAGTATTGCCGAAATTTCGTATCGAGACTCGAGTCCCGGGGACATAGGTCACCTTATATCTCAGAAAAATGTACGGTTTCCGCGCGCTAAACGTTCCGCGATATATACAGACGCTAGAAAAATTATTATTAAATATTACCCTTCCTTGATAGTTAATAAAAAAGAACTTAAGGTATAAATGTTTTATCATAAACAACATATCATCGTAACATACATGAGCACTACAATAACTAATTAATTTCATATTCTGAACATCAATACAATTCTCACATATGAAATTCATATTGTATTCTTGTTGCAACCAATAAATTCGGTGTAGTGTTAACTATCACATTATTATTGTCTAATAATTATAATTAATTAGATTAATATGTGCTCACAGAGAACAATCAGGAACATAATTATTAATTAACAACAGTGACCAAAGTTTATTGTGAACAGATAACTCGCTACTAGCGCTGGCGGTAGAAGCTTATTCAGTAGCCAGTACAAAATATATTTTAACTATTTAGGGTTAAGAAGCACCGCGACCGCAAATATACGCGTTGTCTTTTTCATTTCTAAATTAAAGACAAAGGTGAAACATTTTAAAAAGTGTCGGTTTTGCGCAAACGGAGTGGACGGGATAGTTAAGGCCGAAAAAAATCATTAAAAATTTAAATAATGTATAACTAGATAAACTAGCCAGTTACAATACAATACAAAAATGAGTATTAAAATATTTTTTGCAAGATATATCACGCAATTTATAAATATGCATCTACAACTATCGTCGTAGTAGGGTACAGACATCACCCCCCCCCCCCCCTACTGTCGCCCTCAAGCTTAAAAGCCGTTAACCAACATCTGGTTGATTTTAATATTTTGATGCCATCATGTGATCATGATGGATCATCTTCTGATCATCTTCTGATGAAGAAAAAACCTATCGACGTGTATTCAGTATTACCAATATTTTTCTAGTTTTTAAAGAAATCGAGTTATCAAAATTAATATTGTCTTCATATACATACAATTCCTTACATTGCAACGCGCTTTTTTTTTGCTCATAACTCAAAAAGTACTTTTTGTACATGGGGGCATTTTAGCTCGAGGACGGCAGCCTAGACATGTGGGAAGCGATTATCGTTTGCTAAAATTGCTTGACGTGCTTAATAAACACGTCAAGCGAATTCGTAAACGATAATCGCTTGCCACTTGTCTAGGAGGACTGATAAAAGTAAATATTGTATCCGTCTTTTCGCTCAAGGTTGACGGTATGGTTCATTAACCCTCTGTCAAATTTCTACAATACAAACCGACATACACTACAATACAAACCGCTTTGTCAACAACAATTTGACAACATAACACTTATTTTACAATCGCATTTTGTATGGAAATGATGGATTCTTTGAAAGAGGAAATGGATTTCACAGAATGAAAGACATCGCCAATCTTGAGCGAATGCATAATATTCACCTGAATCCTTTTCATACTAACCGCTTTACTGATTAAGGTAACATAACATTGTCGTGAAGATATTTTGAGTCGAGGGAAATAAATAACAAATAATTCTTATTCCCGATTGTTGATAACATATCAGCTAGTTTGCATAGGGCAAACTAGCTGATATCTAGCATTTTTTTATTCAATTTATTTAAAGAGATATCTTTTACGAGTCTTTCAACTTTTTATTAATTTAGCACCTACAAAAGCACTACAGGGTTCATTACCAAGATTTTCATTGAAATAAAGACGAGAAAAGAAAATTTAGAGCACACCGACACTTGAGGATCGTTTGATAGCTCTTTACAAAATAAGCGAGAATTTTCGAGGGTCTAGGAGGCGCATAAATGAACTTTGAAGTACAATGACAAGTCAAGGCCACTGAAAAATTAAAAAGACCTTAAACAGCATGTTTTCTTATCGCCACTTGGCTTTCGCCTTCGGCTTCGCTCGTGTTCCTTTCGCGCGCGTTCTATTTTTAACACGCTTTCATTAGCCTCGGCCTGTATGTATGTACGTATGTAATGGAATCTTTAAACATCATTTTCACCGATTTCCAGAAGTCTGATTAACTTGAAACTTTGCATACGTATCAAGGACCGATGACAATACAATAATTCAATAATAATTTTTCATTATCTTTAATGGATTCGTCAGGATTAATAAATTCTTTTAATGGGTTCCGTTGGTCCGTAAGGGTGATTGATTTCAGATCAATCCCGTTGTTCAGATCATACGATGAACTGGTTCTTTCTGAATAAGTTTAAGTAATGAATAAATTCCGCAATATGAGTTTGTCATAGACTAAAAATAAAAAATAATTATAGTTTAAAAGAACTAAAAAAACACGCTTTTATTGCAAATTGAACTAAAAACTAGAAAATAAATTTTGA
>JAOTAV010019458.1:0-23613 GCA_026546445.1 Cyclargus thomasi
AACACAAGTCCTTCGGGTACTTAGCACAGGGCCAGATTGACGTGGTGTGAAGCGTCCATGGATATTATTATTATATATTATATATATATTAATTAATGCAGTAGATCAATGAGCCTCCAGATTTACAACACAGGTGGCGTCAACACGAATCAACAGTTAGATGATAGCTACGTTATCAAAGACTAATCAGATGTCTGTCAAAGATAAAGTAATGAGATCCATACCTCCGCCAAAGTGCGGGGCCGCCTTAGGTTCGCCGTACGTGTACCCTAGCACCTCGTAATGATCATCCCCGCCCCCACCGCCGTGCTTGTGATGGACGTGCTTCACGATCGTATGCTTGTGGTGGTGATGCTTGACGTACAGCGGGACGTGGATGACCACCTTCTTGTGACCCCCGTGACCGCCTGCGAGTATGAGTGACGAGAGCTCAGCCACGCAGACCAGGAATAACTGGAAGGTAGAAAAAAAGGTGTTTTATATTATATAATCCGTATACTAGTAGTAAATGTGAACGTGTGTGTAATGTCTGTGACATTTTCACACCCAAACAGCTTAATCGATTTTGCTTAAAATAAATATAATATTTATATTGCTTTGGGTCCCGGGGATGGGACCCAGGAAACTTTTCATCCCGGATAATGTACGGTCCCCTTATTTTTTTATTACTTGTAAAGACATCCCACTTTACGTGTAGTAAAGTAGTAAGAGTAAGGGGGGGAGGTCGAAGTAGTAACACCGCGTAAAAAGGGGGAGAGGGGTCAAAACATTATGTAATTAGCATTACTTATTCTGTGACCAGTGAGACAAAATGGACACCGAAGCGTGCATTTTACATCGTTTTGCTTCCTGAGGGGATGATTCATCCCATGAAAATAAACAAGTTTTTGTATGTAACCAACTTTCTTAATAAAAAAATCAGCTTTTTCATTTATTTTTGTCCATCAGGAAGCAAAAAATTCATGCTGTATTTGTCCATATTTTAAGACACGATTGGATTAGTTCTGTCATCACCGATGACCCTAAAATTGAGCATTGCAAAATAATATTGACAGATAATTAAGTTACAAAACACTTTGTAACTAAAAATCGCAAACAGCATAAAATTATTATAATTCGCAATGGCGCGCTTGTTACGAAAGTAATTAAATTTAAGATATCAATATGCTCTACAAAAAATATTGTTCTAAATATAAAACAGTCACTAACAGTCAAATCAGACGAAAAACACATAAACATATTTTTTTTACAAATTGTTATAGAAAAAAAAAATGTTTTAAATGTCTAATCAGTGTTCGCTGTCCCTTTCTGTCGTTGAAGTTTGTAATTTTCCCGAAAGGAAATGCAAATCTCGATTAATTAAACACTGTTTAAATATTTTTATGAATAAGTGTGTTAAATATGACTTATGATTTATACAGAACACTAAAAAAACATACGAGTGCAACTTCCAATCCCTATAACTTTACCTTTTTTTTAAACAAAAAACAATATAATACACAAATCGCGAAAACATTTTGTTGTGTAACCAGACTATTTTTAAAAAACACCTCCACCTCTCACTTTTGGTTCTTTATTTTCGTCTACATAGAACCGACGAAAGTTCCGGTACATTTTTTATCGGTAACTCAGTTATTAGATGTATCAAGTGTTACCTGTCTAGGGCTGTCATAAAAATACTGGAAAAATCAGCTAGACGTTTAAAAATGACAAACAGAACGAAATTTGGTTGGTGAAAGATGGAAAATAATTGAATCCAATCCAAAAACTGATTCTTGCAAAGATAGACCATATACTGTTTATATCAACCGAATATTCTAAGATTCATCGGTAATTTTTGTGAGGTGGCAACCCTAAATCTCCCTAGTGTCCACTGTGTCCATTAATACACGTAGCAACATAATAACAGAGATATATTATAGGATTTTATACACGTAAAGCGAACCGGTAAATTATTACAATCATTTCCGACTGCCATCACTGAAAAAATTAAGTGCTTTAGTACCGAGACGCATTAGGATTTTTTATCCACGAACTTTTTATACATTCTCTTCACTTTTATCAAAAAGTGTTTCCTTTCCCAAATTTTGATTCGATTGTAATAATTGCACATATATTTCTTGTTTTGATGTATTAAATTGGTACATACCAAAAATCGCGCAGCCATTTTGAAAATACAACGGCAAACTATTCACTAGAAACGCTAGAAGGTGTATGTTATAGAAATAACTACAAAGCTCTTTTTATATTACGACGTGATAGCGTTTCGCGACATTGCCTCTCTGTACCTTCGATCTAATCCACATCACTCAAACGACAATCTCAAATGCACCTTAACATTGTGGTTTACAGTTTAAAGTACTTTGGAGGTTTGAAATGATCGAATTTTCTATAAACATGCACCGAGGTAAAGAAAAATCTACTTTAAAAGAAGGTGATAGGTTCCGAATTGCTCGGTAGCGGAATTAGGTGATTATAAGTGAAAATGTAGATCTGATGGTAAGGAGGTGGTAGATTTGAACCATTTATTGGGGAGCAGTTGTATGAAGAATCTAAAAGTTGGTCAAGCAAGCACCAACCTAGGATACAATTATTTTAATAAGTAGGTAAATTATGAATCAATTAATTAATTTGTTAGGCACAAGTGGAAGAAGCGGGTAAATAACATTAAAAATCTCCCAGATTTTTGCGTAAATGGACACTTTAGGACTAGGAAAATGATTTGAAATTATAATAATGTGGATTTCATGTATATTTGAAGATTTGTTGCAATTTTATAGGAAAAAAGTAGTATTTACTCGAAAGTTATAAAATGTTAGCTATCCACTTCTTCCACTTTTGTCTTCGACCATAATATTAGCAATTAACAAAAATTCTAATTATTTGTAGAGTCTATAATGTCGCAGACTCAGAAAATACTAAATTCACTTATAAAAATTCGTGCACAGCCTAGGTCAGGACTCTGGATAAAATATCTCGCAGATTAACCTGAAATACGCTAACCTAGTAGGACACATTCAACAGCAATGCGAAGCAATAGTTTTTATTAAACTTTAATTTTTAAAGACATGTTATGTTATGCCCGCTATAATAATTATAATTCAATATGTTTCATTTTCTTAATAAGTTTTTCTACGAATGTGGCATAAATATTTGAAATGGTGAGTTAACTACTAATTTATTTTGATTCGTACCAAATGTGTGTTGTGTTGGGACTTTATCGACTGACACATCAAATTAATAGAGACACTAAAATGTGTTGTGGAAATATTCCAATTTCGCTTCTTGTAATTAAAATTATAGATTCGGAAGCATACAAATTGTAAATGTGAATTAATTTTGTGCTGTAAATGTGTAATCATCACTCATATTTGAAATGCATTAAATAAAATATATGATATAAGAATCTGTATTTTATAGCTTGACCACAACCGCTATACCGCGCTATAGGAATGTGGGTTGGTACAGGGGACGGGTAAGAATACTATCGCCATCATCGTTGACGGCCAACCAACAGAGTAGCACAGCTGGTAACCATGGTAACCCACCCCCGCGGCGCCGCACTCATAACCAAGGCGCGGTATAGCTCTAGTTGTCAAGCTATACTAGGCTTGTTTTTGTGGCGAAAAAAATTTACGTCTCTCACGCGATAGACAACCTGTGGCGCAAGTAGCGATGTCTATCTAAGAAACGGTGGCATATATGGTTAATAAGCAGTTGCTGGCCATGGCCCAGGAGGCTAGAATTTTGTAGATACGGACGGCAGAAATAAAGTGGTGGTAAAAATATAAATCCTTTGCTAATGTGTGTGTGACTTCCTGGCTTTTATTTGATGAATGCTCCCGTGAGCACTTTATGTTTAACTGTATTAAGTATTCCAAGTGTAAATCTTAAAGTTGATTCGTCTCTCGAATTAAAAGAGTTAAGTTTGAATCTTTATCAGATTCAAGCCACTATCTGTAAGGTCAAATGCTTGCTTCTGTAGAAAATTATCATAAGAACCACTCATTATGTCACCGATGAGAAAATTATAATGTATGCACCATTATTATTTACTCTGTAATTAATTCACAGATAGAAAAAATATCGATTCTATGTCAGTGAGAGTGAAAACGATTGCCAAGTATCGCGCTTTTTCACTTTTCATAGAGGCCGATTGTATAATGTGTGATAACAGTACTGGAACGGAGTTTATTAATTACAGACTGACTATTATTATATATTATTATTGTTTTGTATATTCATATTATATATTATGTTTAAGATATTAATGTATAAAACTATATTATTGTTTGTTTTTGTTTTCACCCCTTGGGGATAGAATTTATCAACATTTTTTCTTATGGATGTCTATATAATAACATCTACCTGCATGCCAAATTTCAGCCCAACCCGTCCAGCGGTTTGTCTGTTTAGTGTATCATTATTTGTTAAAGTGTTAAAAAATCTAGTTAGTTAAAAAAAGTTAGTTCTATCTTCTATCAACTTTTTGCGACTTCTCCACATAACGCGACCAAATTACGTAGATCCGAAATCTATTTATGAATCAGTTTTACCGAACATAATATAAAAATTAGGTCACTCTTGATGTTGTTTCCTATTGTGAGTCAATATCTCAGTGTTTAATTGAGTATTCGAATTAGTTACATAACATTACAATGGCGTGTACAGTGTTCATAAATTGGATCCGTTTTCTTACTACATACAAGTGACACAAGTTATTTCAATGAATACCAACTTTTTGCTACCTAATTCTGGATGTAATAATATAATAAATAGAATTAGATAGCTATCATTTTCTGTTGAAACCATGTCACTTAGTCACTTTTTACATAAAGTAAGGGCAAATGAGCATTTGCTCATAGCATTATGCTTGCTTTCAAAGAAAGCAAGCACCCATCGCTTTTGGATACTTGCAAAACCAGAAGAGTTGTAAGTTCGATGCCGGTCTTCATAAATTCATAAATTCGCTCTCTTCTCAGATGTTTGAAAGTTCTGTCTTCATGCATAGATTTGAATCAAGAGTCGTAGGAACTAAAACAAAATGGATTGTTTGTGTATTGTGAAATGCGCACACACTTGTGTTTTAAAGTTTTTTCTTCTAAAAGTCCCGGCATCCGATTCTTCGCAAGATCCGTTCGTCCTAGTGAATTTTGCACACACTTACGGTTTTTAAGTTACTTTCAGATCTCCGCAATTAGCCACAGTACTATGTAAGAGCTATCATTATTACATAAGTATCTTTTAACTTAAAGTTATAGTCATACCGCTGTAAAACAAAAAGGTTGTGATCATGATTGTAGATATGAGGAATGAAGATATTATCTGATGTAATGCGGCCTTACGACATTAAAATGTTGGTGAAGTGAGGAGGAAATTGCTGGAGGACAACATTAGCTGCAGTTGTTGATGGTGGATGGATGGTTGTTAATGTGCTATGCTGTACGCCGGGTGTATGGCGCACACATCTAAGAAGTAAGCCTTTTGACGCGAGAGTGCGTGTCGCCAACACGTTTCTATATACATAGGTAACAGTTCTGTCGGCGGCTTCGGTGTGTATTGTGTTGAGTATATAACTTCTCACGGCGCGTGTTAAGCCACACCCGTACATGCAACAGTAGACATGGGCACGCACACACCCATATCTAAAAAAGAAAAACAGTGACACTTAACCCGCGTTTAATTTCTGTCATCATAACTTTTATGATTCATATCGAATATCGCCTGTTCGATTCCCGGTGAACCCCGGGTTTTTTGTTAGGAAAGCTGATACCTGATACAACCACTGATCCATGACGGCATTCGTCTTGAAACGGAGAGTTTCCTGTCTAGAAGGTCAATGAAGCAACTGACACCCGTTTCTCTGGTGTAAAAAATATTCGACGATTGTAACAGTCATTAGAGTTTCTATTTAGGCTTTTAATTACAAAAACCTACCTATTAGAGATATTATAGTAGAATTACGCAATATTACTGAAGTTTATCTTAATTGTCTTCCAGGTTTAGTAGAAAAACATATAGATTTTACATAGAGATTTAAATATCCTGCCTTAAAAGTTATTTAGTATTTAGTTGTTGCCCAACACGACGTTAAATAAGAATTAGCCTTTAGTATTAGTCTGCTTAACTTACATATTTATGGTATGACTTAAAATATTAAAACGACATACAAAAAAACAATCAAATAGGCTTGCTCTGGAGTCTGGTAGATATCGCTTGTGTTTTAACTTTCAAGTCGCCTTTTCATCATTTGATGTGAAACTTATCGTAGAAATCGTTTTATTATAAATTTTTATGCGATTGTTTCATAGTACCTGGAGAAACAATAATGAGGTTACTTATGTTACGACTGATGCTATTAATTAGTAGAAACAAAGAAAAATGGTATTATGTGATAATAACAATAATAATAATAGGCCCGCAGGGCAACTTGTGGCGAGCTGTTGGGGAGTAGCGACCCCACGTACCCGAGTGCTCCTAGGGAAGCCCCTGTTCTCCCTCTCCGGCTTGCCTTCACCGGCCGGCCGGAGTGAACGGCGACGGAGAATCAGGCCCTACCTCTGCCTTGCCTTAACCGGCCGGTCAGAGTGGAGTCGCGAGAGCTTCGGCTCAGAGGGAGGATGTGAAGCGTAAGTGGCGAGTGGGCGACGTGATGGGACCCTCTGAGGGTTCAAATGATCGGCGTTTAAAGTCCAGCGACACCTCTCCTGCCTCAAGCCGCTCCGTCAATGTTGCCGCCTCGTTGCACCATGCTGCCGTTTGAGGGGCCCATTCAAGGAGTTGGCAAGTCGCCGTCTGCCAACTTTATGATACATATTACAACGTTGTATCGGCAGACGCCATAGTCCTTCCATAGTCCCAGTTACCCAGTCCACTAGCACCCCACCTCCGTAGCCCGGTATCATTTACATTTTCCACTCCCTCCAATAGTCCAACACTAACCGTTGGCTTTTCTTAGGCGTACTCTAATAGTGCAGACAGGGAGAGTCGCCGGCTAGTGTCACATTAGATGTGTAACGGGGCCTCTGCGTGTTAGCTTCGGCCTTCCAAAGGTCCGGGATTTAATTGCCAGTGAGTAAGGAATGCTTTACACAAACATAATAATAATAATATCTATGGACGCTTCACACCACGTCAGTCTGGCCCCGTGGTAAGTACCCGAGGGACATATTCTATCTCTACATAATAACTAAGAATAATTGAAGACATAAGTACACAAGGAAACAGCGGATAACTAACATTTTTATATCTTTCGCGGAAATATTACTTTTTTTTCTATAAAATTGCAACAAATCTTGTAAATTGTATCTAGTGCTAGGTACACTAGATACAATTTATAAGATTTGTTGCAATTTTAACTATACATAAAAACCACATTATTATAATTTAAAACCATTTTTATGGTCTTAAAATGTCCATTTACGCAAAAATTTGAAACATTTTTTATGTTATTTACCCGCTTCTTCCACTTATGTCTTCAAATATCACAAGTCATTTTTAACCGTAAATTACACTACGTACTACTATAACATTGAGCACCTTGACGACGGTAGCGTTTGCACAGACTGGATAGTAATTCGTTTTATCCAGTCTAAAATATATACAGGATGTAAGAAAAGTAAGTGATAATAATTTAAAGTTTATTAATGTCCCTTTAACAGAGTCTACTGTGAAAGTAGTAGCGCTGAAAGCGAAAGCAAATTTTGTAATTTGTCTGGCCAAGCGCCCCAGCGATATGATTTGGGCGGTGGCCTATATAAATCACAAAAAACCCGCTTTCAGCGCTGCTACTTTTACAGTAAACTCTGTAAAAGGGACACATACACACCCTAAAGTATTATCAAGTTCCTGTTACACATAAAAGTGTTTTAAGCGTGTACAGTCAGGTACAGTCGTGTAAAGTTGCATCAACGGTCTGACACAGCGAGGCTAATGTGTAATTAATGCAGGTCTTGCGACCACTCCCGACCACCGTTTGTGACCCGCACCATAACTAAGGTTAAATAATTGAGACCGACTCTACACAAGATGTGACTCAAAACTAGAGCCATCTATTTTCTATTACATGTCAAACAATCAAACGGGTATAATTGAAAACTATTTAATAATGAACAGTAAGATACTGCACTTTTAGAGAGCGTTTGTGGCTTAGTGGGTTGGACCTTGGATTTGCACTACCCGGGATGTAACCTTGCACCCAGGTTACATCCCGGGTAGAGGCATGTACCAGGGCGATATTTTCTGACCTTAGTACATAATACGGACACTCGTTGCCGCGAGAGACCCATGATTTGGCACGAATAGGCTGGTTCGACCCAAGAAATAGCACGGTGTTGCAGACAACTGGCGTAAAGCATTGCGTCACATCGCGAGATTCATCCAGTGACACTAGTGAGTGATTTTAGGGAGGCCCAACTTCCTACATCTTATTCCCTATTCCTTTCCCCAATTCCTCGTAGCCAGTTTCTTCATAAGGAAGGATGGTAACGCACTTGCAACGCTTCTGATGTTACAAGTACCCATGGGCGACGGCAGTTGCTTTCTATCAGGTGACCAGTCTGCACCGCTTGCTTTAAAAAAGTATTATTTACATAATTTAAGAAATCGGCGAATTTCCAGGTTCCGCCATTACGTCCATTATATATCATTAATATTAAAAGAAAATTACATGTTGCAAGTAAATCGAAATAGAACTAACTACTAAAAACGTCTCAAGGCTTTAAAAATAATATAGGTTAAGCAGAAGTGGTAACCTCTGAATAATCTAGCTAAAAATATGTTTTGTCTGTAAAAAGAAACTCTGAATAATTATTTCGATTCAAAAGCGGAAACTATTTAAATAGTTACATTTAAATTAAGTTTAAAAATAAACAAAAAAAGTTTGCAAATTATTTTATAGCAATCGAGGTTATAATTCTAGTTTTTTAAACAGTGGAATGCATAATGTAACATACTTATATTGTATTGTACTCAATATCAACGAGAATATTGTGAAAATAGTGCTACCGATTAGTATGATGACAGGAATATCAGTCGACTGGGTTTGTCGCAAATGTAATGCTACCAAATTACGTTGGGGCTCCACGTGCCTATAAATCAACCTATTTAATAGAACATTAATGACTAGGCATACATTAAGATCTTTAAAAATGCTTGCCAGTCCGTCATCGAGTAGATTATAAATAAAGTAGTAACATAAAAGACGAGTAGCGAGAGCAAGGAACAGGATTATGATACACTTCTCCCTGACTATTTGGTGCCAAAACTTATCAAACGGTTTGACATCTCTGCAGAATAATCAAAAATATCGTCAGTCCACAAAATGTAGTCTGTATCATCTATATCGATCTATGGTTATAGAATTTTTTTTACAACACAAGATGATAATATTATTATTAGTAAGTCATTAGTCTGAATTTACAGAGCGCTTTTAGATTCTAGCTACTCCTAAAATGGAAGGTGTACAAGTCTTATCTTTTTGTGTAATCATAATAATAATTAAAGACATAACGTCGCTGCGAGTGCCAAATTCCAGATGTGGTTTTTTTTTTATTTTTCGTTTTTTCGCTAAAAATAATCTCAGTTTCGTTCTGCACGTTCTAATAAAACCATTTTTGTAATATATCATGTTATTTGATACCACAATCAATAATTTTCTATTTTTTTTTATTTTCAATCCAATAACATGTTTTTTGTTGTTTCCCACAACCTGACCAAAATTACATATGGAACTTGGCACTCGCAGCGACGACAAGTGAATCTTGTGTTACCTACACATCAAACCCACATTGTTTTAATTTTAAATATTTTTTAATGTCTGAGTTTTTCTTATGCCTTATGTTCAATAATGATATTTATGTTTATGTTTTTGATTTTGATTTGTATACAAGCAGTCATTATTTCGTTATGTCAACTATGATAATATGATAGTGGCTAGTGAGTTGTGCTATTATGATATCCATAAATATCCATTTTATAATGTAGATAATACAGTTGTTACAACTGTTAATTACGTCAGTTACCAGTTACAATTAATTAAGAGCTATCGAGTGCCAATCTTAAAGAGCCGTTGGATATATTGTGTTATAATTTTATGCATAGAAGTGTCTGCGCACCGCGGGAGGTATTCGCGGAGGGCGAGGCGCGACCGACGCGTCACTAGTACTATATTGTGTTGTTAAACTTTATTTAGATATCTCAATTTGTGTTTTACCGGTCGTGACTACCTGCTCGCTCTACCTGTGCCGAATTAAATGTTAACACGCCACTTCGGACTAGGAATAAATTTCTAACAAAGACATGTACTTTGCAGGTCACTTTCAAATTATTTGAAATTTAAATAACCGTTGACCGCATACAATGACACATAGTTTTCATATCTGATCTATTTATATGAAGTTAACGATTGTGGTATCTTCTGGTTATAGCCGCAGTGCGGCGAATGTTAAAAATATTCAGGACGTGTGATTGACACGGACAGTGATAGTGCGAGTCGTGAGTATAGAGTTAGGTGTGTCTTTTTGTTGTGACTGTCAGTTTTTTGGTACTTTCGTACAACCATATCAGTATATAGTCGGTCGTTGGATTCTAGTTAGTAGTTTTATTTTTCTAGGACGACAATTTTACACAAACGGGCAAAGGTATAACACACCATTTATACATTAATACGAGAGCGGAAAACATTATAACTTTACGAAAAACACGTAGATATAAAAGCAATTGATTTCTTCCAGTTATAGTTGATGTGGAGGAAAAGCGGGGGATGCCAATATTGTTTTTAAATATGCTTTAATCTTGCATATTTTAATAAACAGAACGCTACGCACACTACAATACGAACACATGAAATACTTTTTTGTTTATGGTTGGAGCCCGATTTTTTAAAATTTAATTTAATAGCCTGATAATGAGACCTTTATGCCAAATTGAAGTTTGTGATTGAATTGAGACCAGATTGTAGTTTTTTTTGCTCCTCTACACGATCTAATTAAATATTTATCGTCAAATTTCGACCACAAGGCGACCTCTAGTAAACATTAAATACAACATGGGCGTCATCTTGTGTCAGCAATATCGTTACCCCGAAATTAGTTTTTCGCGTGGCAACTATACATTTTTCTACTACAATAGCTGACCCGGCAAACATTGTTTTGCCATATAAATAATTTTGTCTAAAAAATAAAAAAAAATGTTTAGGGGGATGAAAAATAGATGTTAGCCGATTCTCAGACCTACTGAATATGCATGCAAAATATGGTTAAAATCGGTAAAGCCGTTTCGGAGGAGTACGAAGACAAACATTGCGACACAAGAATTTTATATATCAGAGATATACATATACAAATTTCATCTTAGAGATTTTCAGCGTGAAATAGCAACAGACAGACAGATATACTTTTGTAATTATAATAATGTTAGTATGAATGTAATGTTACCTTTACCTGCCGAATTACAATTTATAATAAGCATTGTTATTCAACCAGACAAAAATAAATTTAGCATACAATCTATTATACTAATAATATAAAGCTGTAGAGTTTGCTTGTTTGTTGCGCCAATCTCAGAAACTACTGGCCAGAATTTTAATGTCATCTTGACAAACCTCTGACGTTATTTTGATGATGTGGTATATTATATGTATTTCATATTTTATATGTTGAATAAAATAAAAAAAAACAATTAAAAAATCTAATTTTGTCTCGGTTAGCCTGTTCATCAAGGAAAGCTATTACGCACACACCACGCTACAACCAATAGGAGCCGAGCAGTAATCAAAGCATGTTGTAAAAACGGCATACATTATAAAGTTTCACGTAGTCGTTATAAATAAATTAAAAATACCATTCGTATCCCATTTTAACTCGTAAAAATTTTAACAAATACAATAGGACTATTTTAATAGCAAACAGTTTTATTTAAATTGGTTCTAAGCATAACATCGGATGAGAAGAAATCTTAACACAATTTTGCATGTATAGGTATTATACATTATGAATCTACTCACACAAGGAAAGGTCTCTAGTATGAATTAATTTTTTTAACTTTTGTGTATTCATATTATGAAAGACCTGTGTTTATATTAAACATTTTAATAGTGCAAATATCAAGCAACATTCTACAAGATGATGTCATTTGTGTCATACATTTCGTCGTTTGTTTGCCACTTTCGACGCATAATTTAGACGTGGTTCCGGCTTCCGGTGCGTATCGGGTGGTATCGGGCGGTAAGTGGTGGTGGCGCAGGTGGTACAGGTGGTATATCCCACGTGGGATGATCAGAACTCAATAATTCATGCCCTGATGTGGTAGACCGCCTTATTTGTTGTATAAACTCCGAATAATGTCCACTTACCGTGCATACATTATCAGGTACAATTTCTAAAATTGCTATAATTTAAACTGTTAAAAAGACATTTGTTATGTTATTAATATTTAATACTAGTAGAGTCTAAGTGAAATTAATATACCGAGACACAGACATGCTTCGGTTATTATTATTATTATAATTATTACATTTATTGTGGGACATTTTTATGCACACGCATACTCGCAACTGGCATCACATTGTAGTCAACAGCAATACCGGTTCAAAATCAGTAATTCTTTTTAATGATATTTAGGGGCAAGCGAGCAGACGGGCTACCTGATGGTAAACCGTCTGCTCGCTGCCGTCGCCCATGCACACTTGAGATATACGAAGAGTTGCAAGTGCGTTACCAGCCTTTATGGGGGAGGTCACCAGTAAACTAACTCACTGAACGAAACACAGAACAACGCCGTTTCACGCCAGTTTTCCGTGAGGCTGTTGTATCACTCCGGTCAAGCCGGCCCATTAGTGCCGAAACATGTCTCTCCCACGTCAATGAGCATCCGAATTATGTACTTGAGATCGGAAAATGTCTCAATGGTACACGCCTTCATCGTGGTTTGATACTGCACCCTCCCGAGTGTGAACCAAAGGTCTTATCCACTAGGTCACGGACGCTCTAAAAAAGTTTAAAACATTTTCCCCCATTTTCTTCTTTCATTATTTTTGTCCATTTGTGGTATTTGAACTCGACACCACCTTAAAGCAGATGGCAGGCCTACATTTATCCAGGCTCGGAGATTATAAAACTATAAACGCATTGTATGACGTAACAGAACTCGGGCACTCGAGCGGCCAAGACGCGGGGGGCCTCTCCCCGCTCCGCGTCTTACCCACATGAGAATTAACTCACTAGTGGTTCACATCTCTTAATATTATACTTGTTACATCTCATTGAATTATATTAAAGTAATACTTAGAAAATTATCGATTAATATGATTTGAGATAAGAGTATTCCCACAGTAAAGAAATCGTAGAATCAATGTGTTCTTGTATACATGTATAGTCCGTTTAGATTCAAATGGAAACATTGAATTGAAACTTCGTATATCTGTTGCGTATAGTTATTTCATTTTTACGAATCTATTGCGGCGCATATATGCGCCAACGGCCTTGCCAATTAATAAAAACATGAAACAAGAATTCCTCTTCAGGGATTATAGTGTGACGTGTATTGTATTGTATAAAAAAATCGTTCACTTTAACCGGCTGCTACCGGTTTATGGGTAATGCAATTTTTTTTGCGAAAAGTCGATGTCCACTGTTCTTTTTTTTCCGGTGAACAACAAGTTCATCGGAAAATTTCCTCGCTAGAGGTTAAAGAATAAAAAACATTCTAAGATACAATATTTAACTTTAAAAACCGTTAACTAAAATAGAAGATTAGAATATTGATTGAGAAGATTCGTAGTCGATCGTAGAGGTGCTACGCGCTGTGGGTATTGCGCAAAGAATCGATCATAGAATTATTACACCTATTAATTATGTGATAACTAATATCTATATATTATGACGCGAGCGAAAAACTTTGTTCACCTTTTTACCGAAGACGCATAAATGTAGAAGCATGCACCATAGTTCATATGGAGGAAGAGCTTGGAATACCAATATTATATTAAAATATGCTTTAATCTTGAATATTTTAATAAATAAAACGCTACGCACACTACATTATTTTGACATGACATGATATTAATACACGAAACACTCTTTTGTTTATGGTTGAAGTCTGTAGTTTTTTTAATAAAATTTGGTAATCTAATTATGCCAAATTGAAATCTGTGACTCAATTGAGAATAGATTATATTTTTAAACTACGCTGCACGATGGATTTAAATATATGGTCGAATTTTGACCACGGGGGGAACTCTTGTTCGTCTTAAATGTAAACAGTTATATACATAATATTATGTACTTATTACTTTGCTCCCAAGTATACTTAATAATATTCTGGCCTGTTAGTATGTTTTGAGTCGAAATATGCCCGTGTGATCGTAACATCGTTGAGTGAATTAATAAGTTAGTCGGAACAACTAAATAACAGTTTTGTGTTGTCCCCGTCAAATTACCGAACAATTGGCCGCCACGATGAGGTACGCCGACATTTAATCGCTTGCATATTTGAGCGGGACGGTACTACAAAAGGGTGGATTATAAACGTGATATATACATTGCTGGTTTTGCTCTGGCCTATAGGTTTCAAAAAAGTCGTAAACATGCTGAGATTGGAGGGAAACTATTTTATTTCTATCTTCTTGTTATTTAACATACTGTACTTTAGCCGAGGGTGTAAAATTTCATATTAAAACCTATAATACAGGTTGTATTGCAGGTTTTTATTTGAAATATTAGCACAATATAATCTTTTTAATTACCTTTCAAGTGGTCAAACTTTAAATCTCGGAGAAAGTCCACCAAGTCCGAGCTCATAGAACTGGTAAGCCATTAGCGCGTTTATCACAGGAATCATATTTTACAACTTTTGACCTCTTTACTATCACAAACGATCAATGTATAACGTGCAACCGAAGATGTCCACAAATCAAAAACGATACGACGAACGGCGGCCTGAGAAGATCGCCATCTGCTGCCCCACCCGCCGGTCAAATGGAAAAAAGAATTGTTTTAATGTTGTGGTCACGCAGTTTACTTCATTACCCTCCGTACTTATGCACGCCTCGTCCCCGCCGCCTGTAATTTGCTATCATTTTTCTATTGATTCCTAAAAGGGACTACCGAACCTATTTATTAACTTTTATTTAAATTGCCAAAGGAAATAAGGATATATTGTGTATAAATTAT
Source organism: Cyclargus thomasi (assembly GCA_026546445.1). NCBI lineage: Eukaryota > Metazoa > Arthropoda > Insecta > Lepidoptera > Lycaenidae > Cyclargus > Cyclargus thomasi. The sequence continues at coordinate 15,171 of JAOTAV010019458.1, forward strand.
TTTAAACTATGATGTTCATAGCTCCATTGCGCCAAAGTTTATTTATTACGTGAAAGTCTTACATTTTTCCGAGATACAACATATAAATTACGTGCCAGCAATATTATTACAATAAACTAATGATGAACTAAAATAACATAATAACTCCCACACCGGTTTCGGTGACGGTAGTCGGTTTATAGCAACCAGGCCTGTTACGCAGAACTAATAGTGCTCAAGTGTGTGCGCAGTACATAAGAGTAATCTCTCTTTTTTTACTTTCATAACCAGCTATGGGAAGGATGACCGACACGATCTGGCGAGAGATAGGGCGCTGATTCGACTTTTTACATGCCTATCTGACGCATGAGCATGTAAAAAGCTAATAATCATCATTTTACTTGTCATACGATCAGGTGATCAGCCTGCATTGTCCTAATCAAACTTGGAAATACGTTATATGTTTGCTATATGTTTTCAACGCGGAAATCGAACCCGCGACCTCCGAGTGAATAGCATAGCTCTGTACCACTAGACCACGGAGGTATCAATGTGATTGCGATGAACTGGAAATAATTATAGCTAACATTAGATAATGTTCAATATAATATGAAGGCAATGTGTGTAATGTATGTAATTATGAACGTGACAGAGGACGTTTGTAACAATTATAGGCACGTAATAGACGGGCCTACTAGCAATTAAAATATTTCATTTAAACTGGCAACGCTCGTCTACCTGTTTTTAAAAAAATATGTGTTAAAAAACTTATCTTTTAAGTAGTATTTCACAGTAACACGTAGTCGTGGAAAATTCATACAAAGGACATGACCGACGTGCAAGTTCGTAACCCGCGTACTATAGCACGATTATTTGGCTGTTGGAAGTGCATCAAGCATTTCCCAACGTTAAAAAAAACGGTGATCAATAAAGAATAAAAAAGAGTTTTAGTAACCGCTGCGCATATCTGTCTTCGTAGAGAGGACGTACTTCTACCTACCTATCCCGTAGCATCTTGACTGCGAACGAGGTGAAGAAAATTATTGTGTATGTTATGCTATATTAAATATAATGTTTACATCATTATGCATCATGCTGTAGTTGAAGGACGTAATATAACGTATACAATTTATTCCGATACTAATGCCAACCCTCAAGCATGGGAAAATATTATGGTGTGTGGTACATCAGGGTAATGTGTACATTTATTACAGAAGCATGGCGAGGCGTGCTCAAATATTCAACGGCTAATGACAGGATGCAGGTAGGAGTAATACGACAAAAAACGATTACTTTATTTACTACAATAATATCGATATTCTAATGTAGTTAGTCATAATGAATATAACATACACATGCCTTTAGATAACTAATAAAATATTGTGTTAAGTACAAAGAAGGATGACATTTCAACTGATATATTATTATGTAGTTAACATTATGTTCTAATATGTCTATTTTAAATTTTATACATAACATGTTTATGTAGTTAAAATAAATAAAATTATACTTATCGAAAAGTTAAATATAGGTATCAGAAACTAAATTTAAAAATATACAAATTTTGGATATGGTTTCTGATACTGCAACTCCACTTTTTAGGGTTCTGTACCCAAAGGGTAAAAACGGGACCCTATGAGTTCAATGTTTGCCCGTTTGTCTGTCTGTCTGGCTGTCCGTCTGTCTCCAGGCTGTATCTCAAGAACGGTAATAGCTAGAGAGTTGAAATTTCCACAGAATATGTATTTCTGTTGCTATAACAACAAATACTAAAAAGAAAGTAAATTAAATATTTATTATTGGCTCTAATACAAAAAAAGCTGCGCTTAGGTTACATAATAAGATGCATAATAATAATGATAAATTTGACGCGTTCGTCATCAGCGGCGTGGCAGAGTAAGTAGGGTACCTGCCACTATTTTTTTTCTTTTTTATACATTTAAAACTTTCAAAAATGCGTTTATCCAATTTTTTGCTCTATACTGGTACTGAACTCGCACTTGACCGTTTTTATTTTAATTTGATTTAACTGTCGTTTATTTTAACGTTCTCTGCTTTATAGTTTTATCTAAACGTATCTCGTTATCACAATATTTTTATTACCTGTCAAAACACATTTGACACGATTGCAATCCTAGAATATGTTGCAAGTCAGGGTATTTCACAATATTGAGTAACTTTAGTTTGATTAGATAGCGTAACGAAATTTTTCTCATCAGATGATCAAGTACGAATCTGCTCAATGTGATGACTCGTCACTAGATAAGTTTAAGTCATGAACAAATTGTTACAGCTGTGAGTCAGATAAACATTTTAAAATCATTGTAAACTTTACTTGGCACTAGTGAGATTTCGGCAGTTATATTATTGTTAAGACTTGTTAACCAAAACATTCGAGGCTAGTAACCTCTAAAGATTTCTTTTTTGGTTGTTTTTTAGAGTAAATCAATATGTAGTATGATGTTAGAAGATATCATATCACTTTACACGTGCACGCCCAATATGATTGGCAGGCGTACTTTTAACGAGATAATGCGGTCTTTATTCCATTGTAATAAGGGCTATTAATATTCCTACATAGCTGTAAGTTTCTCGTCCGCCGGCAGCGGTATGCGCGTGAACTGTCGGAGTTATCTAGCCGAGACCACATTAAAACGCACACTGAACTTACAATAAACTACTAATGTCACAAAGAGGACATATTTTAGTAAGTAAGTAAGACCTGATGATGACTTTGTCGGAAATAGTTGTGTATTTGTTATAAATTTGTAAAATCGAAGTGAATATAGTGGAAATAGTGCATGAAAAAGTGTGTTTTACTATGGTTGAGCGTATGTGACTGAAATATGTCATCTTTGTGACATTAGTAGTTTATTGTAAGTTCAGTCAGTCACTTGAACGTAAATTTCGACCATGAACCAACAGTACTTTTAGTAATAGGGTCCCGTTTTTACCTCTTGTGTACGAAACCTAAAAATGCTTTGCTTTCATCAGGTAACCCGCTTGCTCCCTTAATATCATAAAAAAAATGTTAAGCACCCACTTTTTTAACATCCGTTCTTTTATGAGGCAATTTAATTTTACGGTCTTATTAATGCTTATTTTATCTAAATTGGTACACTATTGTTCGACACTATATTTTTAATAGAGGCAAACTTTTGCGGCATAAAATGTTTTTGCGATGACGAAATGAATGAATGCGATTTTAAATAAAGTTTTAGTGAGCGTCTCTCATTAAACGAGAAACCATATCGCATGGAAGTGATATTGCTCTACATTGTACTGTTGTAATACTATTTGTTTATTTGTGGTCAAACTATGCCAGTCGGAGGTCTAACAGTGAAGTAGGAAGACAAGATGAGAATATTTCTTAGGACAAACTCCAGCTTTGAACTTTTGACTGTTTTGATAAATACGTTCCATTTAATATTTAAAAAGAAAAAAGACAATTATTTCTTTTCAATAATAATCTGTTGTATCTATTAGATACAAGATTACGGAGTTTAAAAAACAATTGGCTTTGTCGTAAATATTAGTTGACATTTAGTTGTATCTGTATGACGATAATAAAGATAATATTAATCTATCCAAATTCCAAACGGATATACGTCTTACACAGGCATGACAAACAGGCAAGAAAACATGAGCCAGACATTCTGTGTGTCAATATTTTCGTCGGTATTTTCTTAGCAGTCTACCACCCGCCTAGTAGCACCTCCATCAGGTTTGCTTAAGCACAGTTTAAAAACTTTATGTGAATATACATACTTTTAATAATATAATAAATGCAAAAGATTAGTTTTTGTTTGTCCCTGTTCATGCCCTAACGACATAACCAATCAACTTGATTCTTAGCATACAGTTGGAAAGATGACGCTCATCCGATGACCACTGGCAATTTTTACCCAGAATGCGTCAGAATTGGTTTAAGTAATAATCATCTTACTATAGGCCCGAGGCTTAGACCAAGATGTTTTTCGGTCAGTCACACGAAAACTACGGCTCATGTGAATGAAATGAATAAAAAATTATCCCAAAAAAAATTCAGGAAAAGTGTACCTAAATAAAAAAATTTTGGTAATCATTGTCACCTTGGGTCAGGTGTCAGAAGTGAGACGAAGTGTCAGATCTGACACCGACTGATGTTAGCGGTCCAGTGCCGCCGCGCGCGCGCCCTCGCCGCCCTGCCCGACCGTGCCTCTAATATAATCGCTCAACTAAATAATATGAATCACACTGATAAAATATAACATGTTATTTCTAAATATATGAAAGAATTTGCGGCAAGATATTTCGATAATACTTTAAAAAAATATTTTCCTGTTGAACGCTTATATATAATATAAGTTGGAAGTTATAGGTTGCAGTTTCATTATCTTATCAATTTATTATTATTTGTTTAGATTTTCCTTATGTTACACGAGTACAGTTTACGGGAAATGTGACCGAAGACATATTATTCTGTATTGTCATTCGTGTAGATTCAGATTCAGTGAATTAATCCGATAGGCTAATTGATAAATATTATTATTTTAATGTAACTTAAATATTATAAGAATTAAGATATCAGCAGAAAAATTCTTTGAACTCTGCAAAACCCAACTATTAAAACTAGTCCATAGTAACAATGAAGATGCGCAGTACGTATACATTCACAGCAAGGCATATTTCAGGTCTACACAATGATATTAATAATTCTCAACATAAAAAATGACAGATTGTATGGCGAAACCCGATCATAGAACTGGTAGCATCAGATAGCATCTACAAAGGTATCGTTTTTCACTCGACTACCCCGGCCGATGCTATCGCTGTTTGCACAAACTATTGGCGTGAGATAAGCTTTTTTCCATATTGTTCGTGTTCTAATAGCCTTATTGATGGTAAACGGTTCCCTAATGGACGGTTTTTGTCCATTATTAACGAATAACGTAGTATTTTTTGTTCCTTAAAAAGTTTCATGTTGCACCATTTTACTTTCACTTTGTAGGTAAAATGTTGTATTTTCTTTTCAGGATTTATTTAAAGAGACATAACTATGTATTATGTATACTTACTGATATAATTTCAACTAATCCAGGGGAATACTAGGAGAATAAGAAGCTTCTGGAAATATGTATGCTTTTGATTTACAAACTACAACTATTCAAAAAACTACAAAATTTCAAAATTTTTACAAAATTTCTTTAGTACCTTTACCTCACCATTAAACGAATAGCTATTGTATGAGAAACAACAAACATCTAAATTTATAACAGTCAAAAGTGACTGACTGATATAGTGACCTATTCAAGCACTGCTCAAACCACTGGATTAATAGGCAAAAATTTAGCGTGCAGATAGATTTAATGACGTAGGCATCCGTTAAAAATAGATGTCGATAAATTTTGCTCCGAAGAGGATAAATAAGTGTATGAAAACACTACATAATGAGAGCGAAGCTTGCGTTACGCGAAACTTCGTTTATCGCGCGGATAACGTACGTTTTTACGTGATTGGTATATGGAACGAAAAAAGTTGGTTCAGCGGTTAGAGCGTATAGAAGTAAGTCTGACAGCACTTATAATATCGTATGAATTATCTGCTCCAGCCATAACAATGCTTATAGAAGACCAAAAAGTGAGGTAAAAATGGAGTAATTTGAGGCCAGATTTGTACCGGACATGACCGCAATCAGGAAACGATGTCATTTGAATCTCCACAAAAGAACAGTACTTTATTATTTCCCAAACATTCTATGGGATTATCTATTATTTGGTCACCCTGAAAAGATACAATCAATGCGAAATATGATCAGTTTATTATAACGATATTTGCTATTTTTCGGCTTAGCTATTGTTGGAGCGAACATGAATGTAGATAAGATCGGCTTTGTCCTCACGTAGGTTTGGGTTTCGTGATATAGGTGGTTTGTTATTGTGTACAATTTTATTATTATGTTATTTTCTTTCGCTTAGCGCCAATGTCCTATCTTTATTATAAAAATACTCAATTCCAAATCCAAATACTCAATAATCATAATATAAATTTAAAAATACATACAAAAATCGGTCGATTATAATGAATAATTAAAACAAGAAATAAGAATTCCTCTGTAGGGTTAATAGTTAAATATAGTGTTTCTTATGTTGTATGTATAAAAAATCGTTCATCTTAATCAACTAGTTTCGTAGTTTATGCAATTTTTTGCAAAAAATCAATTGGTACATTTTTTTCTGATTAACAAATGATGCTCAGGGAAAATTTCTCGCTAGAAGTTAAAGAATAAAAATCATTCTATAATACATTTTTTTTTTGTAATGGTTTAATATTTTAACATACTTATTAGAGGTTAAACTTACCTCGCTGGCCGATGTACAATGTTCGAAATGTTCTATTTTTTTAGTTAAAAATATTATGGTGATAGTAGCGAAAGCAAAGCCAAACCCAACCAAAAATTGTCATGTTATTTATAACGTAATATAATAAATTTATAATCTAATTAGATCTTACCTATCTAAATATAAAACTTTAAAATTAAACTACTGGATATTAATTATAATTAAACATGAGTAAATTTGAATTTTTATTTCCTTAATTCACACTTTGTAGGTACTGTACTTACTACGGTGTCTGTACTTTAAATATATTTTTAAAAAAGAGTTCTCTTTTTGTGAGATCTTAAACTTTTTACTTTACCCTTGACTGAATATTTTCTAACCTAAATAATGTAAGGAAAAATATTTATAAACTGTGAACATTACCACAACATTACTTCGATTCAAAGATCTTTGTTATTGTTAACTTTTGCTATGTCAAACGTAGCAAACCTGAAATAAGGTGGTTAAATAATTAGCAGGCAATCTACTGATACAAAATCACTATATTTGAACGTATTATGCCTTTGATGATAATGCTATCAGTGTCCGGGTAGAAGTTCACTTGCCTACTCACTCGTTCTAGGTTCAATGTATTTTCTTAATACATCGAAACTTTAAACATAGTACAAAATTATTAAGTAATAATACACATTTAATTATGGTGATCATTAAATTAAAATTAAATTATGTTTAATCATTATAACAAGCAAAGAAAGCATAGCTTTATAAGGGCTCGCGCACTTTTTTAAGCCGATGTAAATTTTTTTTTAAATAAAGTACACTTCTAGATACTAAGTTCTTTTAGTTTAGAAATAGTTTTTGTAGTACAATATAATTTTTGAAGTTTATTCATTTTTAATTTTTATCTTTAATATTATAACCATTTAATTTTTAAAATTAAAAAAACTATTATATATTTAAATTACTCTGTTAAAACTAACATCTTATAGCCTTTTTATAGTTTTCCCGTAAAGGAGAATTTGAAAGAGAACCAATTTTAACGGACCTACGTTATTTGGACGGAATAAGTCAATTCCATACAAGTCGTGATTTTTAACACAACACGACCAATTTACTTAGATCTGCAATCTGGCTCTCTTTCCGCTTCCCTAATTGTACTAGCAGTGGAATAGTGAGAGCTCGCGACGCTGCGCTCGCCCAAAAATATATTTTATCAATAACATAATAAATCTACATGAGACCTAACGTACAAGTTTGCTAAGCTCCTGTATACATTATGGACGTTATTTGTACACGTTGGTTAATAAAGAAATAAATAAGTAGCTTGTTGTCCTTGCTTGGAAAACTAGCTTTGTCTATTGCGAACAAAAAGTTTAAAACCTAAGCAATGCTGACCAAAATATTATGCATGAAGTAGTAAACAAACTTACTATCACATACAAACTTTCGAAGTAGAGGTCGCAATAACTTATATTACTGTCTCGGCTCCTTGTAGTTACTCATATATTACTGCATGTATATTGTATATCATATTCAGTTTAAGATCATGAAAATTTAAAGTTCCATTGCTGTGCGAATTGGCACAATATTTGCGGATTTTTAGAAAAAAGTATCCTACGATAATATGAGTATGGACCTTTTCGTGATATTATCGGTGTCGTGACGACGTTTTCGTCGTATAATTCGGTGTTATGCAAAAGTTAAAGTGGTCGGTGTTATGCAAATAGCGTATTGTAGGCCGATCTCACTCGGCCTTTGTGGTAGCAATTATAGTAATTATATTTGTTCTCGCCGGCCGCGGGTGGAAGGAGTGACGTGCAACTCTCTTTATGTTCACACAAAGGCGCCATTGTTGGCGTTTACAAATTACACCTGACCACTGTTATTTGATACGCAATACTGCCTTTACAAATTGAATTATTAATTTTCTAGGTGTTAAATATTTTTTATTGGATTATTAAAATGCGGAAGATCGTTCTCCAAAGGCCGCCGCTCGTTTGATGATGCGCGTATTGTTGAGGCGTCTAATGTGGTAATATTTTTTTTTTTAAATAGTCACGTTTTGTGCAAAAATTTAAATTTAGACTAATCATGACATGGTAGCTGGTACCGACTTTAAAATAATGAAGATTGTGTACGGAAAT
>JAOTAV010019469.1:0-23600 GCA_026546445.1 Cyclargus thomasi
TTGTGGGGTAATGGGTGTGCCAATGACATTTGACAGCTCGTTATCGCTTCAAATTCGATCATCGCGCACCTCTAGCGGAACAACTTTAAATTGTTTTTTTTTTAACGTGGAGGAGATGCTTTTAAGTTTTACTACGTCTGGACTCTGGATCATACGGAGGGTCTTTTTTGATTCGAACATAATAGAAGGTGTACTATTTCCTTAGCAATGTAAATAAAGACTTAGCGCTTGCAACTCCATTTTGCCAAGACTCTCCAGGAAGTGCTACAAATTTATTTTTTCGGGAACAAAATATGCGATGTCCTTTCCCATAATATTCCCATTGAAATAGCCATATTTCCCACTTATATTCCGTATTCTCGCTAGTAATAGTTAAGAAGACTGATGTTTGAGTGAGAAAGAATTACGTTTCTAGGATAAAGGTCTCCTATAGAGTTTTTTATACTTTTCTGTTTTTCCAATCTTCGTTTGTTAGCTATCCTAACTATGTCGTCAGTCTAACGAGATTTGGGACCTGTTGCTACTACTTGATTGCGTCTTTTCAAATAGACTATCCACAACTTCTGTGACACATATAATATGGAGAATCTTTTTTTATCATATTTAGGAGGCAAGGGAGCAGACTTGGAGACTCCTGACATCGGAAGGGTCGCAACGCGCTTGCGGCCGGCCTTTATGAGGGATTAGTGAATGGGAGTAGGAATAGAGGCATTAGGAAAGTTGGGCCACCGGCAAACTCACTCACTGAACGAAACACAGTACAACGCCGTTTGACGCAAGTTTTCTGTGAGGCCGTGGTATCACTCGTGCCAAATAATTTCTCTCCCGCAGCTAGGAGCATCCGTATTAAGTACTTGAGGTCGGAAAATGTCACAATGGTACACGCCGCAACCCGAATTTGATACCGTACGCTCTCGAGTACGAACCAAAGGTCTTACCCACTAGGCTACGGGCGCTCTAAAAATCTGTCAAGTTAAACTAATCCGGCACTTATCAGGAAGTGGAGAAACAGGCTTAAAGTATATTTATGCAAATTACAGCGTAACAATCACATACTTTCACATTGATTCCTTGATAATTCATCATCACTTCGAAGCTGGCTTCACAGTAATAACTGTCTAAACCCTAACTCAACTACAAGCGTGCGTATATTTAAGCCGCGCTATTGATCTAACAGCGGGCGAGGGTTACCTACTGATGTTCTACCTAGGCCTACAGAGTTAAAAATTGTAGAGCTTTCAAATTCTAAATTTACGTAGAATTAATTTATACTTCATTTAATTTAGTAACGTGGAATTTCAGGTTATGAATATTTTACGCATGAAGTTATGATCTATCATAGTAAAGACCTTTCATAATAGAACGATTACAATGATATAGTTTATAATAGATATAATCCACGATCATAGGAAAAGTATCTCATATATATTTATAAATTAAAAATATTTATTTTTACTCATGCAGGGAAAATGGTTACTTGGATCGAAACGACCTTTGGGGTCGAAAAGACACTAATTTCCCACTTCACAATTACCACACTACTTTTGAGTAAATTTGAACGCGACAAGTAAACTTGGGTGCGAGAAGTTTAATTTTCGGACTTAAATTGACATAAAATTGATCAAAACTCGCATGGTAATTGTGAAGTGGGCAATCTTTCGACCCCAAAAGTATGCTCGTAGATACTTTACCCGCGTTCGTAATAAAAAAAATAGTATGTGCAACTCGTGCGAAGTTGTCAATTGCCCAACAACTCTTTGCACTAGTTGCACAATATACTATAACCTAATTCATTTACATAACCTTCAAATACTCGCCACGTCTAAATATTCTATGTTCTTTGGACCTTGAAGGGTAAACAACCCTTTCCCTCTCGGTCGGCCATTACGCCGCTCGAGCACAAATGCCTATACTGAATACTCTCATTGTACAACCAAATTATTACAACTGAATCTATCTTACACTTTATTTATAAAGGATCCCAATTTTAAACGTATTTTGATAGTATAAGTTTAGTGTTCGTTATAAAGTGGAAGTTGGTTATTTAGATACGAAATTAAAGGTCATAGTTTAACTTAAATGGTAAAAACATCTTGCAGTCTAATCAAACCCTAAATAATATAAGTTCTCCATGAATATTCGAGTCAATTAATAAATATCTCCATAGAGGGTCCATAGCTCCACGCCGCGTCCTCTTTACACGCTGGCCCCGTACTAAGCACTAAGACTTGTATTTCGGGAACCAGGAAACTTTCAAAGTTTTTTTTAAGCAGATGATTGATCTGATACACATCCTAGACCGAAGAAATTTGATAACTTTTTTCCGTTATTCGAACCCGCGGCCAAAACCATTGAGCCACAGAGGTCGTCGTTTAGCTACTATCTAGTATTTACTTACATTCATCCAGGGGAGTAAACAATGTTCAAACTTTGAATCCTGCGTGTCGGTTGAATTCGTTTCTCAAAAGTCTCTAGCGCGTCAGTTTGAGAACCATACCGAGACCGGAGATACGGTGCACGGGATCCGGTATGCAAAATGCACGCAAAAAACACAGGTTCGATACCGCCTAATTATAAAACATCGACCAGGTGCATTAAACAATGCTTTTATATTATAAAAAGATAAATGGAGCGATTTGCGTTCGCGAGCGTCGTCCGTTCGGTTATAAATCCGTGGGCCCGCGGCGACGGATCCGCAGCCGCCGCGCCGCTCACGTCGCGTCATACGGCACATGCACAGGACGTTTCTGACATATAATGTTGCCAGACTTAATACTAATTAAGTCTGGCAACAACATTATATGTCAGAACTTAGTAGGTTAAGATAGCAAACTGTAAATTGTACTACACATTGTACATGTACTATCAAGTATCAGGGAAGTTAGAACCTAAGTAAACCTAGTTTGTCAAACCCAACCGTAAATTACGGCTTCCTTGGAATTGACATTTTCCGACCAAACGATATAGGTCTGTCAACTAGTTAGAAATCAAAATTCTTGAAGGCGCCTACTTAAGTGATATAAGAGGAGTTTGAAACCCCTAATAACATAAATAGGACACAAGAAAATGATCATGGGATCATTTTACGATTTACCAGATTGTTGAAGGTTATTCCTTTAAAAATCCTTCTTCAATTTGGTGAAAATGAAAATTGTTACATAAGCACTTCCAAGTTGCAGTACAATATTGTCAAGCGATTTCAAGATTTTAAGCGAAAAAATCACGAGAAAAACAAACGAAAATCTGTCGTGCATCTCAAGTACGCCAATAACATGATGATACATTAAATATAATTACGGAGCATCCTGTAGATGTGTATCTTAACATATGCACCATAATAAATGTATCCGCTTAATTATTATTTTGAAAATATCCGCGCCCGCGGCCGCTGCTTCGAAGTCTCCAATAAAACTACAACAGTACGAGCTAGCCGCGGGGAGAAGTAGGTGCTCACCGATTTGACATTTCCATCTTGTGCACTGTCGGAAACAGTAATTGTATAATTTCAAAAAGAAATTGAAAGTTATACATGTATTAAGTCTAAGAATTAGATACGCTCGGAAAAATCTATTTAAATAAATTTTTCAGAGCATTTTTTACGCACAGCTTTGCCCGCGTGATTTACCCCACGAGGGCGTTTAATTGTATGTATGTCTAGCAGGTACTGTGTAGATCTTCAGTTCGTACTCGAGAATGTGCTAGGTTCGAACCTAGATGAAGGCGTATACCAATGAAGCATTTTCTTATCTCAAGTAGGTATTACAAATGCTCGTAGAGTAAAGGTAAATATGGTGACGTAATTCTGCACATAGATGGTCCCAGGCGTATTGAACTAAAAAAAAATTATAATTTGCTAAAAAATTGTCCTCTCTATTCCACTCCTTACATTTGTAACACTAAGGCCTTGCCTTTAGCGGCTTCTGTATCAGATATTGACAATCATAATTTACACCCCAAACTTTTAAGATCATTTGCCTTCATGTACAGTTTACAACTAACATGAAGCCAACACTCCAATACAGAGAGCTGACCTCGTGTAAATTGTTTGAAAAACTTATAACATGAGGTCAATATCCAACCAGTGCTGGCTGCCCGTCATATTGGCCGCCAGTGTTGGCTGATGATTATTGACTGTGTGATCGTTTATAGTCTCCACGATCAGCATAAAAGACAGTCGCTTTTAATACTTTGTCTATTTGATTTGATTGATGAATTATATTTGATCAAAGGCGATTTAAGACAATAATAATAATCGGTGAGCAGAGCTGAGTGTGCCTTCTACAAGATCGCGCTCGCGTGTCATCGTTTGTAATCGGCAATTATGAAGACCGTAGAGGGACACCTCTTCATGGCTATGACGTATTATTCTAACACAAATATAAGTATCCTTTAAAATGTAATCACCTTTTAAAATTATTATGATTGATCAAGTTTTTTATTACGTACTTGGATTCTAATAAAATCTTTGAATACTCAAAACTATTTATTTTAACAAATTTTAATGAATGAAACACTTAGCTCCATAATTAATGAGTCTGTATGTGTCAGTCGTAAGCGACATACATGCGGATTGCGGAAGCGGAGCTGAGCAAAAGCCTGACAATATATTATTAGCTGTCTTTTTGACATGAATTAGTACGTGTATACCATGTTACCAACAAGTACGTACGTATTGCATGTCCGCAAAGATTTAGACGAATGTTGCTCAATTCGCCGCAAATTCCGTCATTACGAAGAGAAGGAGGCGAGGAGCATTACCGGCGTAACCACTCGTATTAACTTTGTTGCTATCGTTTTGTGTATGAAATTGCCGCTGTCTACTGCGGTGTACCTAATTGGGCATTATTGTTGTGTCTCCCGGCAGTCATGACTAGCCCCGGCCACACGAGTCGCCTCTGGCGTACGTTCATAATTTAAAAAACTTGCCCTAAGACCTAAGGTATTTAAAGGCACGTTAAACGTTGCGAACTTTTGTTAAGGACCTTTTACAAATTAAAAAAATAGTTTTATCTTTGTTTATTACAGTTTTATAGGAAAGTTTAGGGAATCATTTGTTTACTTAATTCATTGTTTAGGTCCGACGACTATTTCAATTATAATTTCAATTTCTATTTAAATTAAATTAAGGACTGTTCTGCATTAATAAAAAAAATTTACTAGTCTAGTACATGGGTACTAGACTTTGCTAGAACTTAAACATACAAACTTCAGACACATTTTATAAAAACTAGTTCGAAATTAGACAGCCACACTTCCGCATAATCTTATTAAAGGGTGGTTTATGCGTTATCCCCACTAGGCTTGGACACGAAAGTTTGACACGTTTGGGAATCGGAACATGGGAAAGTACCTCACTAATTGGATAATTCTAGAAGACGGGAGAAATTCCCACCCTTCTGAGAAGTAATAAGCTCCCGAACGTATCACGAATTTGAGACGTGTCGGCAGGAATTTTTGCCAATCGTGAGTTTTTGGTTTAGCCTTAGGGTCGGGGCAATTAGACGTGTGAGCGGAGTTCGGACCTCCAGTGCTCGATGTTACTGACCTTTGGTGTAAAATGATTAATTATGTAAATGTGTGTTTTGGTTTTGATTTATTAGTTTCAACAGTTAGCTAATATTGTGTAAATACAATATTATGATGCTACTCGAACGTACTATAGGGGAAATTGTAAGAGAGCCAGTTGACGGACCTACGTTATTGGGTCGGAATATGTCACTTCCATATAAGTCGTGATCTATCGGCAGGGGTTGACATAACGCGACCAACTTACTTAGATCCGCAATCTTTTTCAGCTTCCCTGATTTTACTTAGTTAATTTATAAGTACCATCACCTATTTTATTATGGATATGCAGTAGTTGTATTTATAATATGCGATGGCCTTGCATTGTTCAAGGATCCCATTGTTCTGCATTGCTATGTCTTACTACAACAAATCCGCACGAACGAGCCAACCGGGTGTAATCATGTAAAGTAGATTTACTTGTAACATTGTGGATAATAATATCAGCTTTAGGCATTACCTACAGGCAATATATCTTACAGTCCTACCTTTGCAATGCCTGGAAATCCCTAGCCGCTCCTGGCTTCTAATCCCTAAGACATATATAAAAAAACTGTTTTGCGCAATGTTGTACACTTTTTTATTAAAAGCATATTGTAATGGCTCCTCTTTATAATTGGCAAAAAATTAATTTTCATAACTTTTTCGATTAGAGACGATGCACGATCGCGTAACTACGTAGGGCAAACTCGTCTCTGCTCGGAGATCATGTTTTAAGATCGACTTTGACAAAGTACTGCGAATTGTGTAGCTATGCTTGTGCCGATTATAAACGACTAGCTGTTGCCCGCGACTCCGTTCGCGTGGTAACTTAAAATTTTTCTTGAATTTTTTTGCTACAAACGGCACGATCCCATTTAGTTATGTCTAACATTTAAGCGTAGCTGCTTGATTTCTATTTTTGAAAAATATGCTAATTGTTACAATGTTGATTTGTTTATGTGTCCATTAAATGAAATTTTACAGATGATGTATCTATATCTTTATAGATATATGATCTTTTAAATTTCATTTTCATTTTGCTTACCAAATGTTCCCTACCATCTCTTGTGCTTTCATAAGATAACAACTTTCCGTATTTACAAAAAAATACCTAGCAATCTATATAAGTTGCTGGAGCAAATGCTCCAATATAACTACAAAAATACGTTTTAGATTACAAAGACTAAAAAAACTAAATGATGCAAAGGTATGAACGCCTTGTCTGATGGTCGCCGCCCACAGCATTACCAGGAGGCTAACAGATGTACTGCCTCTTGCAGGTATTCTTTTGTGAAGGCTCCAGATGAAACAGGTTTATAAGTACTGTCTTTCATATACTCGCAATTGTTCATATAATATGTGCCGGCGGGCGGGGCGCTGGCGGTAACTTATACCGGTTAAGAAATATAGCTATTAGTGCCTTGTAATTACGTTCAATGACATACATACGTGCCAATTTCATACGAAAGTGTAAACAATAATCCATAAAACATTAGTCTTGACAATAATTGAAAATTTTATTCATCAAAGAGCCTATTTTCAGTCGAATGTCAAAAAAAACTCGCACTCGACACTCAGAGAACACCTCCACATGTCATCATTTTCATTTGACTAAAGCAAAATTAAGGAACAAAAGAAAACATTTGATAAATTCCCAGTATAAACAAATTGAATTTGTAAATACGTCCTCAGAATGTATTAGAGATAGCTTTATTTTAAATTATCTCAGTAAATGACGGTCTACCTTTTGTAACAAATAATGAAAAATAACTTTACCTGCGCATTATAAATTAGTAGTTAATTGCTAAATGCTCGGTACGTACAGATGAAAGCGGTTTATTAATTTACCATTTAAATGACTCTATCTAACCCCGTGAGGGTCCGGACTCATTTCGCGCCCAATTTCATCTCGATTAAAAACGAATTTCTATCAGAAGGCATTTGTGTTTTAATAGGGCTGTAAATTATTTACGGCGACGTTTGTTGTCGATGAAAAATGCCATGATTTACGTACGGTGGTTTATTTATGCGATTCTGTTTAGGGGCAAACGAGAAGCTCAATTACCTGATTGGAAATATAAATTATTATGTATTCCAAGGCACCGCTTTGTATTAAAAGTAAAAAGAGTAGAATTTAATCTTTTATGATAATTATTGAAGACAGTTTTAGAGATGTGTATTATAAGTTATAACACACATATATAGATACTATGATACACATTTTGTATCTTCTGAGACATAGCTATAAATTGATATAAAACAAAATTATTTATCATATATATTAATAAAAAAAGAATTTCATTATAAACTTCATTATCCTTTAGCAGAAACCTATAATTTTACTAATTATTAAGTGAAAACAAATTGCAGTGTAGTTCTTTTATTTTTCACTGAAGAA
Source organism: Cyclargus thomasi (assembly GCA_026546445.1). Classification (NCBI taxonomy): domain Eukaryota; kingdom Metazoa; phylum Arthropoda; class Insecta; order Lepidoptera; family Lycaenidae; genus Cyclargus; species Cyclargus thomasi. The sequence continues at coordinate 7,946 of JAOTAV010019469.1, forward strand.
TAAAAGTAGAATGCAAATATGTAATTTGGGCCCCTTTTATCGACAATAGTGAAGAGCAACACTATCGCCGCATCAATGCTTTGCCATATTGAGAGCACCCCTCGCGTTGGCTATTTCGATGACACAGCTCAAAACTTTTCGTGAAAAATATAACTTTCGAATTTTGTACCCCTTTTATAATGACAAATTGTTATTTTTCGTGTAGATTATATTTTCCCATCAGAGTTCATAGGAGTTGGAAATAGCAGAAAACCAATTCTTCGCGGTTAAGATTAATTATTGACTTTGAAAAATGCTCTACTTAATTAAATATGTATATAATAATATTGTAGAGTTTTATACAAGTAACAAGTATCTATTTTCTCATTGTGTAGCACGAAAACAAAAATGAGTTAATAGTAACAAAAGAATTGCAATTAATTTTTTTCAATGTCCTAAGCTCACCAAAGGCTCGCCACAGATAATTAAAAAACTGACCATAGAGCTGTGATTGTTTCCCGCCTAAATCTGACAGCTCAATTGCATTCTCCGTGACGAGTGACATTTGTTCAAATTGCCTATCATTGCGCCTGGCAACCTTACCACTTCAGATGCAATCACCCTTATTGCGTCAACATAGGACACTTAATAGCGTAAATAATGATAAGTCCTGTAAGTGTTGTTTTTTACGTTCCATTTCGCGGTTAATACAGCGTATAAATGAGTTCTTTATCGTAGTTTGTTTTAAATACTGTTTAAAAAGGGAAAGAGGGTGAATAAATTATATCTGTACAACTGTTCAATTGGGAGCCTTACAAAAACAGTATTTTTTACACTGTCGCTTTTGATTTGTTTTACGAACACAGTTAATTTGTGTTCTGAAATTTAGCTAAAAATAATTATATTTTTTATATTGTATAAATCTATACCTATACTCATTAGTCATTACAGTATCGTCATAAAGAGTTGCATATCAATAATATATATTACTCTCATAGTGATCAGAACTCAGAAGTCTAAAAACTCCTAAGATACTCCTAATCCGTATGATCCTTATAAAAATAATTATTATCCGGCTTTTCTCTCGAAATTTTTCCTGAATTTTCTTTGCTTCTAGAACCCCACAGAAAAGAATGCAAATCTGTCGAAATCGGTTCGTGCATTCTGGAGTTATAGCGTCAGGAAGGTAAACTTTTATATAGTAGATTATTATGGTATATATCCATAGAACATAAGTGCAGTATAAAGACACCATCTTACCATACCCGGTAACAGTTCCGCGGCAAACAGCTCGCATCACACACCTGCCATTCTACACCGCCTACCACATTACCAATTTTACTAATCATTTACAAACTAGCTTCACCCGCAGTTTCGATCGCGTAGAATTTAACGTACGAGTAAAATGGGATATTTTGGAAACATGATGTTTTTCCAAAACAAATAGTAGCATATTATGTTACTATCCATCTTTTCAACTAAGTCTATGTCAAAAATCAATTCAATCGGTTCGTTATGGCGTGAAAATGCGACAAACAAAAAACACAATTTGCTATTTATAATATTATCTAATATAAATAAATAGCGCCGCCGAACGATTCTGAACTTAATAACTTCAACGTAGAATCTTAATTGCTTCGAAAGATTCTTCTCTTATATAGTTTCGAAGAGGAAATTTCGCCAACGAGTTGTTGGAATCGATTTTATAGATTTTAATCTATGCAATCATAAATGAAATAGTTTCAATCGAATGCCTCATTATCTTTAAGCGATCCATGTACTAATAAAACCAGCATCACAATATAATTTCATCGTTACCGGAGGGGAGAAAGCTGGACACGGATTTCAGCGATGTCAATAAATAAAACTAAATTGCTCATTTTACATTCTAATCGCTGAAGCGTAGTTTTGGCCTCTCGGAGTCTGCAATTTGCGAAATAGGTGGACCTTAGACGTTTATCACGGGACTGACAAATCTGTGATTGCTAACAATTTTATCGAGTAGGCAATCAATAATCGTGAGGTACATTGACAGAGGGTTGTATAATCTATGTTCGGTGCGGAGTTACCGAAGTGGCAGCCCGCTCGGCCGCCCCGAGCCATCACGACCACGGCTCTACGCACGCCTTTTGTTTTTCCACTCGCGCTCAATCGCATACAGGTGTCGGGCGACAGTAAATAATACCTATCTTTTGTTTTGTAGTGATATACATCATCTGTTCAAAGCCTTATCCTACTATAAATTTGAATATAATTAACTGTACAGTGGTTATTACAAAAATATAAAATTTTCGAAATGTCGTCTTACTCTCCTATAAATTAATTAACACTATACTAGAGTATAGGAGAAGTAATAAATTATCATATTATAGTCACCTCTTATACAGAAATGACTAGGACAAGGAAGTTTTTTTAGAAAAAAACTTCACTCACGTACAAATTAGGTACAAACATGCCCCCAAAAGCGCAAAACCTTATAGCGAAATAGCTGCAATCTCGATTGTTGTGGAGTTTGATTTAAAAAGAAACATGAGAGCGGCCGGGTCGTATATTTAAAGTATATAATGGTAATAGTCCAATAGTGGCCGAGCTGTGGCAGATCGTAAGCCGCGCCGCGGGCTGTCACGCCGCCCGCCCATACAACCTCACTGCGCCGGCGCATACTTGCTCGTTTTACTTGAAGAACGCGCTCCTTTATACTTATATAAGCACTAGATGATGCCCGCAACTCCCTTGCACCTAAATTCGTTTATCGCGCCGGAACCGGATAAGAAGTATCCTATGTCCTTCCCCTGGACTCAAAACATACATACCAAATTTCATCAAAATCGGTTTAGCGGTTTGGGCGTGAAGAAGTAACTGACAGATACACTTATGCATTTATAATATTAGTAAAGTTAGTATAGAAGTATGTATGGGAAATGCGTTTGTTTCTTTTGTTTGTTTGTTTGTTCTATCTTTATGCACCATCAAAACAACCACTTGACGTGATTTTTGGCAAAGTTGAAAGAATATATTGTCACACCATAGACTGTGATTTGTCTTTCCGAATTTCATGCGAGTGGAGACGCGGGCAAGAGCACAAGTATAAATACAAAATTTTACCTATTTGTTACCTCTTCACGTCAAAACTGCTTACTCATTATGATAGTCATGGATATATACTTTGAACCACAAAACAGGATTTATAATACTTTTAATGCTGGATGGAAAGGTGCCATTCCCGCGCGATAAACGAATATTATCGACGGAGTTTCGGAAGTCATTCCTCATTCAGTTACTTTATATGTAGTTTCATATATACTACATTTTTATTGTCGAGTTTAAAGGTTTGATGAAAAAAGTAAATATTCGTCCGCCTTTTAATTTTTACGTTAAGTTACGTTAACGAATACCCGATAAAAATATTTTAGAAAGTCTGCAAGAAGGAACACTCAATTTTTTACTTATGTACCAAGAAAACTTTGTCAGCAATCTAGATAGGATTTATAATTTGTGCTTATAGAATTTTACTCAAAACTCCTTGACAAGGTAACATGTAAACAAACAATTTCCAAACTATCACTTGACGCTCGCCAAAAAAAATGGGCGCTGGGGAACTCTCGTCGTCACATACCCCAAAATTACGACGCGGCAGACTGTAATTACGACCCTATCGCGTTTTTTACCGCGCCCATATCGGCCACAAATCTAATATATCTAATGACGGGATTCGACTCGCATCTAAAGATCTATTACTTTATGGATGTTAGTGTCGTAGGGATTATGCGGGGAGACGTAACTATGTTAAAAATGTTGGATACGCTTTTATTTTTTTGGACGGAAAATAAATGGGATTTTAGATTTGTGTTTCTGATTTGTACTATGGACGAAATGTTCCACGTACTTTAGAACAAGTACTTAAATTGTAACTATTAATAGCAATTGTCATCAAGCTTAAGCCGTTTATCCGATAATGATGACTGAAGTTCCATAATGGAAGGTGCTATTGGTCCAAAAACTGAATTAGTATAACTCGATTAACGAATTTCGCCGCAACGAAGTTACGAAAGGAAAATTCAAGTTCAATTCGAAAATAGTCTACTTTGATTTTCTAAAAGTATCGTTTTGATTAATTGCACTTTTAAATAACCTTAATAAGTGAGTTAATCTGACATTAACTTGTAAACCCATAATCAATCAGAACGAATACGTGTATTGAGAACGAGCGCCGCGGGAGGCCGTTAGCGACTGTCACTGCTGTACACTCTACTCGTCCTTTTGCATTCGCCGGTCTGACGATTGGAATATTTGGTGCACGGGATTCGTAACTATGTGCAGCTATAAATCTTGTAGCTCACGTAGTGTGGTCAAGCACCATCAGACATTTACAAACAGAAAAATACGGTTAGTATCCACCGTTCTTGATTAGTTGCGTCCCGCATCTTTTTCCCTCATAGTGCATGAATTTAATGAGGAAATTAAAAGTTTAAATAAGATTTTAAATTACCTCATTAAATTTAGTTTAAAGAGTATAAGTTTGGGTACTAACTATGCTTATGTTCACATGAGAGCACGAAAAGTAGTCATGTTAATAATGGTTATAATTTGCTATATTATACTTATAAAAGTAACTCAATACTGAATTATAATAATTATTCGACTCACCACACTAACAAGCTAATGCGTAGTGCTGTCAAAATTAATAAAGTACTGGTATCGAGTGTTGCCGCGTGTCGGCGCGCGGCGCATGTTTTTTACCCTGGCCGCCCTAATGCACGGATGTTTTTTAACCTGACCACCCTAATGCGCGGCGCGTGGCGCTGGAGTAGGTATTGTGTGCCCACGACTAGTCGAGGACCTGAGAAAATGCTATAATTTGATTATGTTGCTATTCATTATAAAAGCAAAATAGCGTGAGGGAGGATTTTTGATACTGTATTATGATACGTCCTCGTGACTTAAGTATTAAAGCCATTCGTACCCTAAGCCCTATTGAGAATATACTTATGTGCCAAAAATTTAAAAATATTATAGTACCTTATTTAAATTTTGTTAAGGCTCTTTTTAAGAAGCGACTAAATTCGTACCAATATATAAGCCTTATTTTTAACTTCGACAATTCTTGATAAGATATAAAATTTAATTTTTAGTAGGTATTACATTTACATAGTTCACAGTAATCAAGCAAAAATTCTTTAGAAAAGTTTTTTTTTAACTTTGACTAAAATTTATTTTTTATGTAACAGATTATGTACCAGATATAATATAACATTACCTTTGCCAAAGCCAAAAATACATTGTCAATTACAAGCAAATCTTCAAAAAAAAAAAGCTTTATAACTATACTCTGCACGAGGGGACAAAAATAAAAGATGATTGTAATTACATTTTGTATTTAATTTTAAACGATTTTATAATGTTTGATGTTGCAAAAAAGTTTATTTATAGTGGAACAAAAAGTTCATAATGTAATATATAATTTTTTAAATTAGAAAGTCTGTTAGTTTGTCCACCTTCATACCCTAATGAAGCAATCTACCTTTGGCAGAGATTTTTGGCAGATACGTAGTTAAAATGATTGAGAGTAAATGAGGCTACTATTCGTCTTTGAAAAATATCATGTTCCCAAAATATTCGTATTTTTACGCAACTTTCAAATTTCACGCAAGCGAAACTAAGGGTTAAAAGCTAGGGGTTTATATCTAGAGCTGATATTTATTGTACTAAATACCTGAGTTGAGTTTTAACTATTTTTCGCCCAATATATGAGTTGAAATGTTTTCCGAATCTAAATAAAAATTAATAGAATAAGTTCACCTGTAAACAACGATATGTTTACCCCATTTGTCCACCAACACCATCAACCGAGAACAAAATTATTTCGGTCCGATTAAAATGCAACTTTATGATCTAGGCTATAAGTTTCATTTTTTAGCGACATTTTCGTCACCGTCATTAGAGGCATAGAGGAAAATAAAACCTGTATTCTATGTAATAAAGTTGTATTTTATCGGGCCGAAATAATCTCGTTCTCATTTGACGGTGTTGGTGGACAAAAGAAGTTAGGCTAGCTATGGGGTAATCCGTCATTTGAATTGACGTATTTGTGGTGGTAGAGTAACCACACCCGTTTTAAACGATCTGAATTCTAATACAATGCTGAGCAACGATCACATTTCAAGTTTCAATTTCCTGAAACCTTTTTGGAATCATCATTTTTTTAATTTTAGATACTGGAGCCGTGCTTTTTCTTTATTTATATCTAGGTGATCTATATATCTAGATCTTACTTATATCTAGATCAATCAAGCTATGCTACATCAAATAGGCAGTTTTTATATCGAGTCAACTGCATTTTAAGTCTATGAGATAGATATTAAGGATTTTTTATCAAATTGATAATTATTAATAAATTGATAAGATATAGTATGCGTTAATGTTATATTGAAATCAAATAAAATCAAATACTTGTAAAAATGTTGGAGCATTCGTATTCTAAATTCTTAGAAAAAGTGGCGTTAGATATATCTCGCGTGTATGTAACGTGGTTTCCGTAGCAAAACAATCGGTTACCTCCACATGTTCCTGAATAAATATTCAGAAAGTATTCGAAATTTAAATATTGATAATACTGCATTATTCAAACGTGGAATTCTGAGATAATCGCTCTCGGAGATCGATGCACCTGTTCCGTGGTTCCGAATTTATTTGCATATAATGAGTATGTAGAGACACGCCGGGAACAATATGGAAGATTTATACATTTTTCCTTTTTTTTATTTACAAGAAAAAGAGAGAGATAGAAACGACTGCTCCAGATCTGTAACAGAGAAGTGGGTGAAGCATTGCATTTAAGCATACATTTTACAGTCCTTTATGGTATAAACTATAATATCTCTAAATATTTTTATAATATCTCTAAATAATTTTTTTACGCTGCTCTATGGCTCTTATGAAATTTTAATTACAAATGAATATCTATTATTTCTTTTTAAATAGAGTGAAGATATTTGTTAATTGTAGGTTAAAAAGTAATAAATATGAATCCAACTTTTTGTATCAGTTTTTAGTTTAATTATAGTTTTGCTTGCATCACATAAAATTGCTTTGATAGTCAGCAATCAGTCTCTCTTACCGTCCATGACAGGATTATGTTGCTTCCAATAAATCACAGAACATAATATCTGCGAATTTAGTACTATAAAATTTAATGTAACTTAATTTTAAGTCATAAATAACAATTTTTGCTTATAAACTACAATGTTTACAACGATTCAAAAAACTCAAAAATAGCATCGTTTTACTAAATTATAAATCATTTAGTATTACCTACAATTACATATTATACTAACTGGGTGCCCACTTGAATTTTAGGCATTTTAAAAAATATTTACCGATTTTAAGATCTATATACATAATAAAAAAAAATCATATAAAATAGGTAGAAATGGGTAAAGCTGTTTCTGAGCAGTAAGGTAATTAAAAGAGTGCACACGCAAAGATATATAATATAGATCTTTTGTTTAATAAAGACTGACATTATACGAGTATGTCGAATTGTTTATAAAGCTAGAGATTAGCAAATTATCAATCTTAATCAATTAGCCAAAAATCTCTATCGAGTCATCATTTGACTAAGGTTTGCGGCCTAGGACAACAACTAACGCCTAACCGATGTTTAAAATGTCGGGCCCAACCTAACGTGAGAAAAAAGGTGCCGTTATCCTAGAAAATTCCGCTAAATCCCTGATTCCTGAAGTTCTCGTAATTTCTAGAGCATTCCTTTGTTTCGGGATCGCGATTGCGTGTCGGACGCTCGACCACTCGGCCGTCGCGGCAATCAATCAGTCAAATTATATTGTCTTAGAGATCGCTCCAAATTGTCCCGAAACTTCGACCGATGCCCGGCCCGATTGATGTAAACGGTCCATTACATCCACAGATTATCCTAAATGTTTAATCGAGTTTCGTACTAAAGGGATTTTAAACGCGCATTGTACCATCGCTCTTGTTACAATTATTTTGGTCATTTATTTCTTTTACGAAAGAATCTGCTTGTCATAACCATTTCAAAGTGGATAGTTGATACATTTATCTGGCTAGTAAATGAAGTTCTATCTAACCATAGCTGAACAGTTCAGTGCCTTTAGCTAAGACATAAACGTTTTCGCTTCTTTGTAGAATCGTCAACAAAAAATTATGGAAATTACATAAGAGTTCGTTACGCCTTTTGTCAGTTTAGACGTTTAGGTCTTGGCTCACCCCCCAGGATTGTGATAAAAAAATCTCGAGCCGAGCTGAAAACAACAGAGATTTAGTGATTTGGTTGAATTATCAAATTAACCTTGTTAATAACCTAGAGTCTGGACGTAAGTACAATGTAGCAAAGTAGGCTTTGTAAAATATTTTATTACTTCCTCGTGTAATCTCGTTTAACATGCTTTAAACCACTTCTCATAAAACAACCCACCCAAAATTTAATTTAATTATTTAATTAAATTTTAATCTTTTCATAATGATTTTGTGTTGATACTTAAATTGTTACTAAACGATAATTAAAATATTTACCTAGTACTCACTTTACCAACATTACTTATTAATGTTTGTGATATGTTAAAAAAACATCAAAAATAAAGAGATAAAATTCTATGATACTGTGTGGATCACGAAAGGGAATTATAATTTGGTGCGAGGATCATCTCTTGTAACCCCATAATCGGTTTGGACGTCCGCCGCTTTCGCTACAATTTGAAAATTGTTTTAATTCAGAGACAGTCACGGAAGATATCTCACGAGAGGGTGAGAAGGAAATGTTTGTCTTAGTTGATGAATAATATTAGCTGAGGGTCTCACGCGACACTCAAGGAAATAACAATTTATTGCACATAATACGTCAGACGATTTTGGTTTGTGAATCTAAACCAATGAAATTCCCCTACCGTACCTACAAAAAATTCATCAAAACCGGTCGGACAAACACATGCACACAAGAATTATATATATTAAGATAATTAATGATCAATCCACATGTATAAGGATACAATACTGTTTGAACTCTGAATAATGTTTTGAAACCTTCTTTTCGAAGAGATTGAACTTACAGAATCACTATTGACGAAGCGTCAAGTCGCTTGTGATACGTCACGATTACCATGCCATGCATTTTTTGACATCTAACTTTGCAATTGGCACTGACGAATGCATTGTGACTAAGCTCTCTGGTAGTGGCGTAGTTATGAGGGAGACGCTGGACAACCGCCCGGGGCCCCGAGTAAAATGGGGCGTCGCGCTTCAATTTTGCTGGTATGTACTTGAATTGAAGTTGGAGGCGCTGAAGGAATCTTGCTCGGTAGAACTAGCACCGGCCCCGCTCTCAGGATAGCTCTGTATAGAAATCAATCTATCCAAAGACATATTATTAGGACGATAGTTGTAGGTTACAAAGTATATTATTAATATCGAATAATTAATAACAAAAACATTCGGGAAACCTCCTAAAACCCGAACATTACATTTAGCGGTAATAAAATATGGAACGCTCGGGCATTAGAGTTGACCGCTCGCCGCTAACGTACAATTATAAAACGTTTTGTGATATACGGAACAGGGAACGCCGCAGGTCAAACATGTCTTCCCAGAAACAGGTGAATAATTTTACTTTTCCACAGAAAACTGTGAGTATGGATAGCTGGAGGATGTGTATTGAGATTTTCTCTGGCCAGTAATATAATGGTTCTAGTTATGTATTTAGTAATTAGGTTCCAGGGAATTCTGAAATATCTTTGTAAATGGTCTTTAGAAAATATTGAATTTGTATTTGCAACAAGCTAATTGTCCAAAATCAAAAACTTGACTGTAGGAACCGTTGCAATTGAAACAAAGCAATATTTGAATTCGGCGCTATTTAGTTTTTTTTATATATTTTGACATTTCTAGTGTCACTCTCACAGTAAATACGAATCTAACGACACCTATCAACCCAAAATCCATCAAGCCACCATACACCAACAATTGTACATACATACATAATATACATAATGTCGAAAAACATAACGCTTCTTTTGGCGCAGTCGGGTAATAAACAGGACAAAGAAAATTATGATATTTACTATATCAAACAGTAAGTACGTAACATTTATAGTAAAAAAAACGAAATTACTCGAAAATAATCTTAGAATAATTTACTATACAGAATGTAGCAAAAGTAAGTCATAAAACTTTAGGGACGTCCCTGATATGGAGTTCAATGTGGAAGTAACTGCGCTTAAAATATTTGTGATTAGTATGTAATAATACTTAGTGAGTAAAAATATTTGTGATTAGTATGGACTCATGTCGCTAGGGCGGGCGCTCGGACGTACAAATCATGAAAAAATCTTTTGGCTATCAGCGCTGCTACACCCTGTATGGACGAGAACGGTTGAATCGATTGGACGAATTTTTAGTTTCGGAATGTTCATGAAAATCCAGGAAAGGTTTATATCACCAAAGTGACATAATTCACTATCTCGTCTATAATCTATTCAAATTAACTTGACACGAAATTTCATACAAATTTTGATACATTATATGAAGTTCTGTGCCAAACTTCAGAGAATGGCGTATATTAATATTTTTACTTTTAGTCTTATCAAATGTAATATATTATGTAACGTATGTTTTATGTAAACAACGTTGAATCCCATTGTGTACACAATATAACTGGTATTTCTTTGAAACAAAATTCGTATAATGATATAAAAAAACCGGCCAAGTACGAGTAGTACTCGCGCACGCAGTGTTCCGTATCATATTACAGCTAAACATAGGTAAAAATTGTGTTTTTTGGATGAGAGCCCACCTTAATTATGAATTTTGTTTAATTTTTATTACTGATTATTAAAGTATAAACACAACTTAGTATTTTGTGATAGATTTAAGCGCCTGCCTGTTGTCATTATTGATATAGAGCATAAAATAGCAAAAAAATCACCTCTTATTTATTAAATTTATTTTGTTTAACGGACGGACAGACGGACATACATTGAAGTACTAGTAATACGGGACCCCGTTTTTATGTTTTGGGTACGAAACCCTAAAACCTTGCAATACTACAAGTGAACAAAACTAGGTACATACACTTTATATTTCTTGATTCAGTAATATTTTTACTGGGCTTGGGCTTTTTCTAAAAGGGTATTGCCATAACGTTTTTCTGATCACTGCTGCTGCTTATAAAATCTACGGTCAAAATATACGTAATTTTGACGTGTCACAACTTGGATTACAGGAGATTCTATAAAGAAGCGATAAAGAAAATATGTCGGCTAAGCCCGTATGCGGTGTATGCGGTGGTGACATGTGTGTAGTTACCGAATGCCCTGATTCGGTAACTACACTCATGCCATCACCACCATAAACAACGCCGAATCCAAATTACAGTAAATTGTACACATTGTAATTCGGGACAAAAATTCCAAACATTCGTCTCTATTACAATTACTGAGGCATCTCATAAGAGACAGGGCACGCGAGTCGATCTTGCGGTAACTATGATCTTGCGCTATCGTGGAATTCTCGGAAAACCTCAGAAATTTATCTATCATATTTTGTATGTTTCTTATTTATGATAGGCATTGTAATTGAAATAATCATAATAAACTATGACTGGTTGGAACTATGATGGTTTCTAAGAAAATAAACGATCTATAAAGAAAATAAAAACATCTTTATTAAACACCCAAGAGCCAAAATATAGCTAGATTTTTTAACAAGAAGTACTTAACAAAAAATAAAACTTAACAAAATCGAATAATAAATAAAATAGTGAAGTAACGCATATCGGATCAAGTAAAGTAAGATTAAACGTGCGAACAATTTGCTAAATTTTTAACTATAAGCACCTGCTTCGATATTAAAAATATTGCACATCTCTAAAACCTACGTGGAAGAATTTATATTACGTGAAAGAATTTTTTTACGGATTTAATTACGGATTTTTGCGTAAATGGACGCTTTAGGATAGGAAAAATGATTTTAAGTTAAAATACAATGGATTTAATGTATAGCTAGATAGACAAGCTAGATAATTTAATCGCTAAATTACAAGATTTATCAAAACTGAATAGAAAAAAATTTAGTATTTACTAGGAGGTTGTAAAAAGTTAGTTTTTTGCTTCTTCCACTTATGTCTTCAATTATATTCCGTACTATAGAAACCATACAACTGTGTTCATAAAGTCATATAAAAATGTATTGTTGTAAAGCGTTTTTCCATTCGACCGTATAATAATAATGAATAAACAATTTTTAATTTTTTTTATATCTTTGGACGCTTTACACCACGTCAGTTTAGTCCCGTGGTAAGTACCCGAGGGACTTGTGTTACGGGTACCAGACAACGGAAAAATATATTAAATACTTTTATACTATACACATGTTTAAGACTTTTATTAATACACATCCAAGACCCAGGAATATTGTAAAACTTTTTGTTCCGTTGGCGGGAACCGAACACGCGACCCCCGGCTGAAGCTACCAACGTGCTTACCAACTGAGCCACAGAGGTCGTCGAATTATGAATTAGCACTGTGCAATGCATAACTAGCTAATACTGTATTAGAAAGTCTAATACTGTATTAGACTTTCTATATCAATTTTAACATTTTCTCCCTCTATTATTCACGATACGTGTGGTCACCTCAGCTGTAATATGGTATAATTTCACCTATTCATCTCTCATCATTTACATATTAGGGATCGATTTGGTCTGGAATTCCCTCGACGACGGCAATGTACGATAGAGTATACTGTGATGTCGTATGTGATGTGACCCTAATTATATTGTTATGATATTTGGACTCATGAGACAATGGGTTTGGAATGCAAGTGTAACAAAGTAGATTATAAAATAAAGTTTTTGTACTTTTATAATAGCTATATCATTATTTTTACATACTTTTGCTATTTTCTGAAACAGACCTGTCTTCAGGCCCGTCTTAAGACAACGTGCTCGAAATTCCTTGAGGTTACGTAATCTAAAAACGACATCTTGCGTTTACTCTTACTACTTTTGTTATCTATTATTTCATAATAATTTACTCTAACGTTATCTTTAAAAACTTTAGATAAATCATAAAATATCGATGCCTTACTGCCTCAACCTCGTATCTTAAAAATGGCTAGATTTCAGGAGACAAAAATAAACTGATTATATTTTTTTTCTTGGTAATTGTACAAAATATGAAGTTATTTAACAGGTAACAATTTACTTATCAAATAATATCATATTTAATTTTGTAAAATTACTAAGAAAAAATATATAATCCGTTCTTTTTTGTCTCCTAAAATGTAGCCATTTTTAAAATACGAGGTTGAGGCAGTAAGGCATCGATATGCTACTTTGTCATGGTTCAGATTTATTTGGTTTGTATTTTTGTACAAATAGAATAAGACAAGAACAATGATGTTTGCGGTTATTTGCAGAGCGTCCGTGGCCTAGTGGGTAAGACCTTTGGTTGACACTCGAGAGGGTGCATATTCGAACCCCGCAGGAGGCGTGTACCAATGAGACATTTTCGGATCCCAAGTACATAACACGGATGCTCACTGTCGTGAGAGAGCCATGTTTCGGCACGAATGGGCCGGTTCGACGGAGTGATACCGCGGCTTCACAGAAAACTGGCGTAAAACAGCGTTGTGCTGTGTTTCATTAAGTGAGTGAGTTTGTGGTCCAACTTCCCTGATTTCCATTCTCTATTCCCTCATGAAGGCCGGCAACGCACTTGCGACGCATCGTATGTCACAAGTGTCCATGGGCGACGGCAGTTGCTTTCTATCACGTAACCCGTCTGCTCGCTTGCCCTCTAAACATCATAAACAAAATTACGACTCCATTATTATACATTTATAGTGTTATTAACGCTATTTTTTTTTATTTCAAATGCATTTGCTGTTACGTCATTAATTTCACACTGACAAATTATTTGAAAAAAGATATCTCTAGATGCAGGTATATTTATCCAGGTACCTGATAAAAAGATGCAAATTAAAAAAACATTTGTCATAATGCTAAATTAGGAATACCGTTAGATTTAACAAATGTGATATTAACGGCGACCATGTCAAATCGTTCGGGTTATACGGTATGGTCTGGACTCCCGAAACCGAATATATCAAAACTGACAGTTATAATGTTTAATTAATCCGTCCCGTGAATTTATAACAAATTCGTTGCTAATGCTTGTTTTAATTTGTTTTTAATTTTCCGTCAAAATAAGTTACGTTACCACTTAATGAGTTATTACATAAACGCGATTGGAAACACTTTTTTATAATATTTTAATTTATAGAGTTATTTTTAAGTTATTTCTAATAGTTGGCTCTATATTGTCTATGCCCGAAATTGCAAAGTATAATATTACTTTAAAGTTACGGACCTGTATTTTTCAACTTTGATCCTTTATAATATCATCTTAAATTGTAATGGTGTGCGGTACGCACTTAATATTCAATCAGTATGTACATTGTTTCGTTTTACTTTTTAATCATAGTTTAATGATGATTTACCGTTAATAAAGAGTTTTTAAGTTTATTACAGTCTTAAAATCTTAATTTCTTTATATTTGCGACTGTGATTACGTGAACATGACTTTTGAACTATCAGGGCCGAATAGGTATGATTGTCTTCTACCATTGCGTCGTTTGCCATACAACAAGCCCTACTAAAAGAGACTCTATCGTTCAGTTATTCAATACAGTACTGAAAATTTGACAATAATTAATCAATAGTCATTAGTTATTGTTTAAAGCTATAGCTACGAGCCTATAGGCTCATTACCATAGCGAGCATACAACAGTTTGGTAGCGAGATCCATCCCAAAATTTATAAGTGTAAAAATATAGGTGTGTCTGTCTACCTACCCTTTGGTTCTTTTTCTTTTTATGGCCAAACCTTTCATGTATAATATAATTTTGAGTTCCTGGCAAGTACATTTAGGTAGGCTACGTTATCCTGGAAAAATATACGATTCTCGCACTACAAACAAATTCTGGCGCAACGGAATTTGAAAGCGGCATTCAGTTCTAGAAATAAGTTAGGTAGGCATCGTTTACTCTTATTTATTTTAGCTATGCTTTATTTTAAATCACATACATTTCTGATATAACTAATTTTACCGACGTACGCATATAAATTTAGCGCTTTAGCCTTTAAAATAATAAAATATGCTTAATAAGTGTAAAAAAATAAAAACAAAAAAAAAACTCAGTTGAAAATGTCTCTTGCAATGATTATTTGAAACGGAGTGACAGCTGTGAACCTCGCAGCTATTGTGTGGTCTAAAAATGGCGTTCCTTAATTTATCATCCTCAAGCATAATTCCACATAATTAAATTGGCTCCTTCGATATTTCCGTGTGTTTTAATAACCAGCCTGAGGTGTTGGACATTTGGCAGACGGCTGGCCCGCGGTTGGTGAGGCTTTGACGTTCAGTCGAAAGTTTTTGGCCGTCTTTGTTTATAGCGTCTAAATTGTATGTTCCATCTTTATGAAAGACACGTACATATAAAAGCATGAAATTTCTGCCGGTTGTAGTTGATATAGAGAAGGAGGGAAGGTTTTGGCGGGGATTTCAGAGAGTGACGTTGAGAGTTTTGTATTTTTTGTTAAATTTGTGTTATTTCGGTTTTTAATGTGTGATAATGGTAGAATATC
>JAOTAV010019480.1:0-23599 GCA_026546445.1 Cyclargus thomasi
TTTGTAATAGACCTAGGCATATTATATTTTTTCCACAATCCTGTATCTACCCATTGAATACTAAAACAAATAATTTAAATGAATATTCCCTTTTTTAATAACAATTTCAACGAAGACAAAAAAAAAGTCATTTGGGAAATTCACCCAGGTATATCTTACTTACTTTTTAGTAACATTTTTCTTAGAATTTCATAATCACCATATTATGTTTTTATACAAATTTCAAGGACTTTTCTCAATTACTCATTGATCCCATCATCAGGTCACCACTTTTGTGAACATGGTACTAAATTGGAGTAATACCCTGCACAATGAATAAAAAAAGTTAAAAATCAGTTCATTAGCGGCGGAGTAATCGTTGAACATACAAAAAAAATATCCACAGCCTAACATATAACCTCCTGGTTTTTGGAAATTGATTAAAAAACGAAGTAATTACAATATGTTTTCATGAAAATTTTAAGATGTTCTAGGGTCATAATGTGATGACTCATTATGTGATTGTAACGATGATGATGTAACAATGCAATATGGTTGGAAGCATAATATTTCAGTTCTTAAAATAATGCTGAAACTTGTAGCTATAATAAATCATGAGTTCTCTAGCATAGCAAATTTGAAACCGTGGTAAACCTTGATACGCAGTCTTACTTTATGGTAGCCTTCACTTATATACTTAGGACACTTCTCAGAAAACCAAAATAACTATATATCGTCACTTTTATTAACATGGTACCACACTTATACTGTTTACAAAAGCGAAATAATTTGAAAATCAGCCTACTAAAGGCGAAGTAATAAATAGAAAAAAATATAGACGAAAATTGTTATGCTCGTCTATATATATTCTTTCGTCCAAAAAGGAGGAATTTATGTTGGTACATAGCCTTCTCCTTTTGGAGATGGGCTAATTAATAGGAGCAATCTAACAGAGTGTCACTGTTGGCGGGTTGTGATCTCCATGAACTCTCCGTCTTACACTATATTTTTTAGAAACCATCTTAACATAATGTATCTATAGTTTCTTATCATCAATATCACAATATTGAACAAATTGAATATAATGTATAATGTAGTTAGGGCGAATGACCTCTTATAGTAGTTGGATTGGTATTAAATAATAAATACAATTTGATGATGACCACATGACTCTTAAGTAGTATTCAAATCTAAAGTTTTCAGAATCCGAATTTTATGTTTTGATACTATCACTTCGGAAATTTTGATTCATGTGAGTGATAAACTTACACAAAAACAAACAAAATTTCCCAAAAAAATAATATATAGAAAATATAATATAAAAGAATATTTAAAACTTAACTCTTGTAAGAAGATGTAGGTAGAGTAAATTTTAACATTATAGAAAAAACATGATGCTAAAATTATATCAAAAGTCAAATTTATCAAATATTAACAATTATTACGACTCCACGAAAATTCATACTTACATTAACTATTCAAAATTATGCATTCGGATTGCGTTTTTTTCAGATAAGCTTTTAAAGTGTCAATGACCTATGATTTTAAATTCACATTATTTAAAAGTGTCTGAGATAGTTGCGTAGACTTTCATCAAAAACAAGCCTCAAACTGGAACTCTCACAATTTTTATATTGACATAAAAAGTTTGAATTAATGGGTTAGGTATTTTGGGATAACTAGTTTCGAACCTGTGCTGACTTATAGGAGGATATTCGTCTAATATAAAAGCATGCCCGTGATTTTATCAGCAATCGGACTCTTACCTCGAACGAACCGTTGCTATCATGAAGTATTCCGTAAGTAAAATATCTTATGAAAAAAATATTTTAAAATCAAACTATTCAATGAGACTAACATGATGTTTTTTTGTAGGCAATTGTTTTTGCCTGCGTGCTGGCTGTTGCCGCTGCAGCAGAATATAACAATGGTCAATACATACCTGAAAAACTATACAACAACAGATACAACCCATACCGCCCATCCCACTACCAGAACAACGCTTACAAGCCCTACGTGAGCTCTACTCCTCTCCCCAGTTTGTACGTGAGCTCAACCCCCGTGCCGGTGACCGTCGCCCCCGCTCGCTCCACCGTCTACTACACCTCCAGCACACCCAAGCCCATCTTCAACATCCCCGCCATCCCCGCGCGTTCCGTGTCAGTCGAGCAACCTGCCCCCACTGTGGAGTCTACTGCCACCTCTTGGTCTGCCCGCGCTTCATGGCCATCGGCTTCCTCTGAATCTGTCAAACCCGAGCTTCAAGTTTCCTCTACCCTAGCTCCCCTTTCCGCATCCGTCTCCCCATCTGTGGCTCCAGCTGTCGCTGAAGTTGAAGCCCCAGTAATGTCCGTTGTCCCCGCTACCCGTCTCGCCCCCGCCGTGCAAGTAGCTCCCGTACCTCAAATCATCTCGGTAACCCCAGTGGCTCCTGTTGCCCCTGTCTACCAACAGGCCAAAATCGCCCTCCCCACTGCCAGATGGGCCGGCGACGCCCGTGCTGCTGAGACTCTGAGATACAGCAACCAAATCAACTCTGACGGAGCTTTCCAATACTCGTAAGTAGTAAATCATATGAATACAATACGTCTTTGATTTTTTGGTTGGCCACAAAAATAATTTCATAAACTTTCGGAAGTAGTCTAATGTAACCGTTGCGCTCTACATTATATTTTATCTAATGATCATTATGAGTGAGTTTTTATTTAAAAACAGTTTTTTTGTTCTTTAGATACGAGACCAACAATGGCATAGTCGCCGAAGAACAAGGCTCGCCCCGCTCTTTCTACTCCGGTGAAGACCAGGTCGCTCCCGTCGTAGCCCAGGGTTCCTTCGGCTGGACCAGCCCTGAGGGTCAACTGATCACAATCTCTTACGTCGCTGACGACTCCGGATACCACCCAACTGTAAGTTTTTTTTATATATAAGACAAAGGATACTATTTGTTTACGCAATAATCAACGATTTCGATGAAATTTTATAGAATAATTCTAACAACAATTTTATTTTTAGGGCTCAGCCATTCCTGAAATGCCACCACTGATCGCTCGCGCCTTGGCGTACATCGCTTCCAGAAACCTCCAGGCTTAGTCACTAATTTGGCTAGTTATACCATCGAAATACGATCTCCGCCTTTCAACTCTTTGTATAATTTTTATGAAGTGAAAGAAATTTATAAAAGTAAATCTTGAGAATAATGACGTAAATTAAATATCATATGACAAAAGCTATGTTTTTATATCCCTGTGCTCTTTTTAACTTTTTGGTTATATTTAAATTATGTTTATTCATTAAAAAAATTAAACACAACGTAATACACGTCCTGGCTAGCAAATTCTGTCAAGGGTCACCGTGTTTTTATACAGTTCTGTTCAGAAACACGTATATTAGACTTAAGAATACTTTTCTAATTTCAAACGAGACTTTATTATAAGTTATTCATGGTTAATCATTTCGGTTATGGACATAAGGGCTAAGGGCACATAAGGGCTGTTCGTTATCGCTGACCTTTATAGCGTGTTAATCACAATATGTTGAAAAACATCTGAAATACATCGGTATGTAATGATAGTACAGATACGAATAATAGAACTTCCTGAATAAAGAACCGGCTTCCTGAATGTTTCTCGCCAAAATGTCATTACAAGCCGAAAAAAGGGGTCTGAAATTGATCATTTGTTACAGAGAGTATTTAGATAATCTAGGCTTAAATAAACCTAATTCCATCACGCCAAGGCACAAACTTGCACTATAAAGATTTAAAAGCACCGTACGTTTTGAAGGCACCACCAGCATCGAAATACGTAAATATATTGAGTGAAGTCTAGTTCCGTTATCATCGGGGGTAAGGTCAAGTTAGCCTCAAAGGAACTTGGTACACAAAACAGGGCGAGACAGTATTTCAACGAAGGAACGCCTACTGCACTGCAAGACACAATTTCGGTATCATGTTCCATACTTATCTTTGGGCAGAGGCGCCAAAACACCAATAACTGCCTATAGATCGTATAGTACCTAGGGTCACTTGTATTGTTTGTTAGTATTTCGAACAAGCTTTTAAGTACCCCTTGGAGAGGCGTGACATGTAACATCGCTTGTATTTTATATAGGATGTATTTCAAGGAATGTCATTAGAAATTGTTCGAAATCATACATACCTGCAACTTTTCGCCATCGTCCTTCGTGGGTTTATCATTCTCATCAACTCAATGAGTTTCCTCCACCGAGCGCTTTTAGCATTAATTTTTGCCACGCATAGTAAAACTATGGAATAAACTATCGTCAGTAATGTTTAACCATGAATCAGACTTATACACCTTCAAGAAGAGAGCGAATTCCCACTGAAAGGCCGACAACGCACCTGCAATAGGAAAGCGAGTGTCCACGGGCGACGTTTTCATCAACAGGTCACGCTTGCTCGTTTGCCCCTTATTTTGAAAATAACACTATGACTAGAATCATCACCTTAAGAAGTGACCTCGTTTATAATTTTAGCAGGTATAACTAGGGCATCCAAACTCGGATCCAAATTTCAAAACCCGGGTTTTCGGGTTTTTGTTATATAAAACTTGGGTACCCGGGTTTTTTTAGCCTTTTTGTTTTTTTTTATTTAAAATAAATAGTACTATAATAATTCATATATTGTTGATGAAAAATGAGAAAATAAAAAAAATGGCTTCAATAAAAATTTTCCTTAATTACATTTTTTATTGTCTTTGCTCAAAATATTTATCACAATTTTACAACCAGTCAATCAAAATATTTGTCACAATTTACATTCAAATTAATATCAATCAGATACAGACAATGAATCATTTAAAAAATCAAATAAACTATACCTGTAAACGTAATTTAAAATATTTTTTTTATAAAAAAATACTTAAGAACGTTTATACTGTCAAAAAAAAATGTAACATTTTATTATTTACATAGGCAACAAATATATACAATGTATACAGACAAAATTAAATGATAATTTTACTATGGTCGATAATGCTTTTGCTACGACAGAAAAGCTATAAATTAATATACTTACCATCCATCGTATTATATTTCTATAATTATCTTTATTTATTTTAAAATTAATAATATTTATTTCACTACAACATTTACACAATTACTAAAGTGACGGAAGCTATCTAGTGGGCTTTTGCCTGTATAAGGCAACATCCTTCTTTCAAAGCGTCCGAAGCCTGGTGGGTATGACTTTTGGTCGTACACGAGAAGGTGCAGGTTCGAACGTCGGTGGAGGCGTGTACCAATGAGACATTTTTCGATCTCAAGTACATAATACGGATGCTCATTTCGTTGTCCCTTTCTGGAATATTGAAACCGTCACACCACAAAAACGGACAACAAACCTTGATCAGTTGAACATTGCTTAGATATTTTCATGAATAAGGGATAGGAAAATGTACGGTTCTTGCGAAATTAAGGAATTTTAGCGCAATAAAGTGGCGGGCATCTAGAATATCTATTAAATATAAGGTATTTTTGAAACTAATCATGATAATATTATTAACGCGGTCAGCGAACTTTGAACTTGACTTAATTAGCTATGAGTGAGTCTATTAATATAAAACAGTTCTGTTTTTTATATCAGTTAAAACCGTATCAGTTTTGTGATATTTGCATGTTGAGCTTACGGCCAAAATCATATAGGTATTAAAAATCGGTCAAGTGCGAGTTGTACTCGCACTTGGCCGATCGCACATGCAAGGGATACTAGTTCTCCACGAAACCAAATTATTCAAAAACGTATCTCTGAAAGTTAAAACTAATAGCTCTAATAAGTCACGTCGTATTAAGTGATAGCGCGATGTAGACGTATTTCTGCGCCATCTAGTATCAATAGAAATAAACTAAAAAACATGTTTGTCTTATAAGAGTCCTTCTTAAACATTTAATGTGCTTTGTGTTTATTATTTTCTTTACAGTGTCAATATAAATAGTTATTCTGTAAAAATTTCCACTAAATTAAATCTAGCTTTTACCATTTGTAGACATATATAGACAGACGGACAGACAGGAAGAAGTACAGAAGGATAAACTGATAGTCTTTTTATATTTATGAAAACTTTATCCTTTATTAAAAATAAAAATTTACAAAAAGAAAATAAACGTTTATTTTTTTTAATGAAATTTAATTGCAATTTGAAAATTCAAATCCGCGTCTGAATTATATATACGTCAATAGTTTATCAGTAAAATATAATTTATAAGCAAAACATTAAAATAACTTGCCGATTAATGTCACCTTTTATCCTAATACATTGTCTATCATAAACCACGCTCTTTTATCTAAAACACGATTATCTGTAAGGCTAATGACCCGAGATAGTGGTTTGATGGGTATCGTTTATTTTTATTTTAATTAATTTGGATGCAAATTAAAATTTCAGGTTTAAATTACGGATTTCAGGTTTAAATTTAGATAAAATTATGTTTTAAGGAACAAAAATCATATTTTTGTTCCTTAAAACGTAATTTTAATCTATATTAATTGTTAAAGATTCATATTATCACTAACTACGAAGTAAAAAAATATATTGTATAACAGCTATTAAAGAAGCCTTTTTATATATTTAAACTAAAAAAAAATAAAGGTTGTATTTTTAAAATCTGGAATTGTTTCCATCTACTTGTAATGACGTTATTACTTACATAATACTTAGATAATACAACTACACAATTATTATTGCCTCGAGCTTTTAAATTTAAAGTAGATATATTTACGATAAATAGTTTCAAATTAAACCTTAATTTAAAATGTTTATTTTATATTTTAAACTGCTGTTTAAAAAACTTTTTCAAATATTGTTCTATTTTTTTAGCCCGTTCGCGTTGGTATGATGCACTAAAATATTTAGGTTTTATACTTGAATAAAATATTAATATTAATAATAAAATGTATGTTAATGCTACGAGAAAATTTTGTTGTGATTAACCACTAATTTTGCACAAGAGTGATTTCGAAATTGTTTAAAAATAATTTTGGAGTAACTTTTTTATGAAAACTATTCGATTTTTTACCAAATGTACCAAAACGATTTGTAGAGCAATTCCTTTGCAATATTGGTATTACGACCTTTTTAGGTCCCCAGTTCCATCATCATATTGGCACGAATTTGCTTCCAACCTTATATAGGAACAAGTCAAGTGAAATAAAGTCTTAAATTAATAATTGTAATTAATTGTACAAATCAAACTGTCGTATGTAGTAGGATTTTTGTAAATATTTTTGATATTAATATTTATACTAAAGTTTTCACATATTTATATTTTATAATAATTATAAAATATAATTAATTAAAAAAATACTCCTTAAACTTTTGTTTTTTTTTAATCCATTTATTTATTTAGGTATTTTGACTTGAAGAAATTTCAGTCCTAGTATACCCTTTAAAATTGAAATTTACAATCCATTATTAATTTTTTTTTAACTTAAAAATGTATATATCTAATCCACATAAAGCCTTTAGATGTCATAATATGCAATTCATTGCCCCTTAGCTCAAGTTTAAGTTCAAGGTCTATGCAGTAAAACTATGAGCGATCTTGACTGTGATGGCTACCTAGTTCATTTATTTAAAATGGCACTTTTAAATAAGATTTTTGTGGCTCCTTTTCATAGTAAGACTAGATTTTTTAATTTAAAACATTGTTAAATCCTAAAATATAAATCAAACTAAGAGCATATCAAAACAATTATTTATAAAAACTTTCAGACTTTTAATAATATATTTTTAAAAATATTTCAAAATGGTGAGAAAAATTTCTTAGATAGTAACGTGGACTTAGATTAGAAGTGAACACAGAACTGGAATTCTCCGCCAAATTTTATGTTTATAGTTGCGTTAACGGGTTATTTTGGGATAACAAGTTCCGAACCTGTACTGTTTTTGTAGGAGGATATTCATCTAATATAAAAGCATGCGTAGACTTTTCACCGGCATTCGGACTCATACCTCGAACAAACCATAGTCAACATGAAGTACTCCGTAAGTAATTTCTTTCGTAGTAATGGTAAGCAGGCTTAGAGTCTTAACTAAAATAAGAATTCATTATCTTACAGGCAGTTGTTTTGGCATGCGTGCTGGCTGTTGCCGCCGCCGTAGACTACAACAATGGCCAATACGTTCCTGAGAAGCAGTATGACAATAGATACAACCAATACCGCCCATCTCGTTACAACGCTTACAAGCCCTACATCAGCTCCACCCCCCGCCCCAGCTTGTACGTGAGCTCAACCCCTGTGCCGGTGACCGTCGCCCCCGCTCGCTCCACCATCTACTACACCTCCAGCACACCCAAGCCCATCTACAACATCCCCGCTCGTTCCGTGTCAGTCGAGCAACCTACCCTCAGCGTTGAGTCTGCTGCCCCCTCTTGGTCTTCCCGTGCTTCATGGCCATCTGCTTCATCAGAATCTGTCAAACCTGAGCTTCCAGTTTCCTCTACTCTAGCTCCTCTTTCCGCAACTGTCTCCCCATCTGTGGCCCCAGTTGTCGCGGAAGTCGAAGCCCCAGTAGTGTCCGTTGTCCCCGCTACCCGTCTCGCCCCCGCCGTGCAAGTAGCTCCCGTACCTCAAATCATCTCGGTAACCCCAGTGGCCCCTGTTGCTCCAGTCTACCAACAGGCCAAAATCGCCCTTCCCACTGCCAGATGGGCCGGTGACGCCCGTGCTGCTGAGACCCTGAGATACGTCAACCAGATCAACTCTGACGGAGCTTTCCAATACTCGTGAGTAATAATTTATTTACTATATAGCTTTGAATGTTTGTACATAATCTAAATAAATATTTATAAAATTTCTGAATATCCTATTTTATGCAGAAATTATTACAAATTTAATTTTCTTATCAAACCCTAGAAATCATTCAGTATAATTAATTATTCATTATTAAAAGCGATTAATTGTATTCATATACATCTTTTTGTTTTTTAGTTACGAGACTAACAACGGCATTATCGCCGAGGAACAAGGCTCTCCCCGCTCTTTCTACTCCGGTGAGGACCAGGTCGCTCCCGTCGTAGCCCAGGGTTCCTTCGGCTGGACCAGCCCTGAGGGTCAACAGATCACCATCTCTTACATCGCTGATGAGTCCGGATATCACCCAACTGTAAGTTTTTTAGAAATTTTATAAAATAAATAACATTCTTTTGAGTGTCTCATTAATAGTCAAGAGATATCATTTGTGTATATAAGCTGTAAGTCTTGTCAATGTCTTACTGAAATCTTAAATCATATTATTATAGTGTTTCTAATGACAAATATATTTCCAGGGCTCAGCTATTCCTGAAATGCCACCACAGATCGCTCGCGCCTTAGCGTACATCGCTTCCAGAAACCTCCAGGCTTAAAAGGAACGACTGAAAACGAAACTTTGATGTAGTTTGAACTGATCTTTCGAACTTTTTACGCTACGTTTGTACTTTGATGTATGATTGTGAACCAAAAAAATATATAGTATGGCATAAATAAAGTGTCATATTATAAATACTGAATTTAATTTATACTTATTTATAAATCCTTTCAGTTACACCAACAACACTAATTTCCATATATTGTCATGATGAATTAATTGAATTTAAATGAGATTTTAATTATAACAGATGAAACTTTACTTATACTTTACTTAGAAGTTATAATGGACAAAAGAAATCAGCAATCGTTTGAGCGAAGTTCAATGACAAACAAACGCACACAAGAATAGTATGTTATTATGCAAATAAATATTTTATCTATATAGATAGACAGACATAAGCATACAGTAATGTGTCAAACTTATGCTGTATCGGGTTACTTTAGAAAATTATTGTGTACGTGTATTGTCACTGAACTCCTCCAAAATGATGAGTCTGATTTTGATGAAATTTTTTGTAGGTATCCAAAGGGATTGTATGAAGGTTAAGATTTACAAATCAACAGGTAAGAGAGCATCTGTCGGGTCCGCTGGTAAATCTACATTATTTCTCTCTGAGTTCATTTTATTCAACATAAATACAAGTTTATAGTTCATTAATTTAATATCATTGGGAGGTCAATAAACTTAAAGGTAATAAATTACTAACGTGAAAATATATCAAATATTAAAGTTATTTCAAATATATATGTATTTGAATATCGTAACGGGTAGCTAGCCCCATGCCCACTTCGTTGAGTCGTCAAGCCGTTTTGAAGGAGTAACTTAACTAATATATATTTTTAAAGTTATATAACACATCTTGAAAAATCCATACAAACCTCTCTTAAATATTTTGCATAAAATGTACCACAAAAAATCGGCCAAGTGCGAGTTGGGCTAGTGCACGAAGGGTTTCGTACTAGAATAAAGAAAAAATAGGTTATAATGTGTTTTTGGTATCAGGGATATCATTTATTATTAATTTTATTTTTTGATTTGGTCTGATAATTTAAGTCTAATTCGAGTTCTTCTTAATTCGAGTGCAATTTCGAAAAGTAAGACAATTTGCGCTCATTACACAAAACAAATGGATAAATTACAAACACTCCGAAATGCGCCTCTCCGCTCTATACCAATTACATGAAAAAAGTTTTGATGCAAATCGGTACGGGCTAAAAGTGAGTGTTTTTGTTGCGAATGAACGAAACTAAAACCTATGAGTTTGAAAAAAGAAACTTCAAAAATAACATCCTTAATCAAATCAAATTCATTTATTTGCCTTGAACGTAATTTAATTAAGTTCTTATCTCACACATTTAATAAAGAGAAAAGTTTTTTATTTTAGTGTTTAAAAATGATCCGTATTTTGTTTTTACTCTTATTAGAAGTTGTACTGAGGTCAAATTTCGACCTTAAATATTTAAATCCATCGTATAGAGGGCCTATAAAAATTATAATTTAGTCTTAATTCAATCACAGACTTTAATTTGGCATTAAAATCTTCTTACCAGTACATTAAATTTTATTTTAAAAATCACAGACTTTAATTTTATATATTAAAAATATGCAAAATTAAAGCATATTTTTAAATAATATAGGTATTTCATGCTCCTTCTCCATATCAACTGTAACTGGTAGAAAAAAGGGGTACAAACTACAAAGTTTTCCGCTCGCGTTTTAATGTATAGGTAAGTAACTTAATTTTACTAAGCGAATTATTATGGCACCAGTTTTCTTAGTAAATTGTGATAAAATATAAAAACGACTTATTTCAAAAATAGTAACTGTCGTTATAACAAATAAACTTAGTAGCTTAGGTTTTTGGGAATGCCTAAAAGCCCTAAAATAATTTTCAGTAGTACTTAATATAGTTAGTTAATAGTATATATTTGAAGTAAAGCTAATTCTATAAATTTTTCTATAAATTGGTTTAATTCTTAATTAATAAAAATCATGTATTAGTAAACCTTTTATAGGTTTATTAGAAGTTAACGTAACTCGTAAAAGAGTAAAATCCTTTACCACTTTGAATACATTTACTATAAGTTCATCTAAGTGTTACTAGTTACTTACCATTATTTTAATTAAGGCAATATTTTCTTAAAAGAAGTGTTTTGTTAAGAAAATTCAATATCACGAAAATTAAACAATGTTATGAGCATACCTATATTTCATTTCCAAAGTGAATATGAAATTAAACAAGAAAAATCACAAGTTTCATATGAAATTTTCGTTTTCGCTATTCTGTCATTAATATTATATTATGAAATTGAGTAAACAATTAAGGACTAAAAAATTAGTTATAACAAATAATTTTAAAATTAAATAATATTAATGGACCAGAAAAACACCTTCATTTATAAATTACATATTTTATAAGTAAGGCTTCAACCACTAATGAAACAAAAAATTTAAAACACTTCGTATCACAAAACAATAGAGGAGATCATATTATCATCATAAAATCTAACATATAACAATTGACATTTAATGAGATGAGTGACTCATCGGAGGAAATCACAGTGTCAGTAACCTTTTAATTTATTTTCACCTATTTTTTAGTTTTCACAATTCGATATTTAGAGTGTCCAATCCGTGGACTTTTATTGAGATCATACCTCGAACTGGATCTCCGACAATTTTTATGATGACAGTTACGTTAATGGGCTTAGGTATTGTGGGATAACTAGTTCTGTACCTATTACCGTTCAGTGGGCGGTTATTCTTCTAATATATAAGCTTGCGCGAATTTTTTGCCAGCAATCGAACTCATACCTCGATCGAGCCATAGCCAATATGAAGTACTCAGTAAGTAATATTCTTTTAGAAAACATAATTAAATCGTAAACATAAACCTCTATTTCTAATAGCGTTGAAAATATTTATTTACTTAGTTACCTTCTCATTACAGGCAGTTGTTTTGGCATGCGTGCTGGCTGTTGCCGCCGCCGCAGAATACAACAATGGCCAATACGTTCCTGAGAAGCAGTACAACAACAAGTACAACCAATACAAGCCATACCGTTACCAACAGTATCAGAACAACCCCTACAAGCCCTACGTGAGCTCTACTCCTCTCCCCAGCTTGTACGTGAGCTCAACCCCCGTGCCGGTGACCGTCGCTCCCGCTCGCTCCACCGTCTACTACACCTCCAGCACACCCAAGCCCGTGTTCAACATCCCTGCCCTCCCATCTCGTTCGGTATCTGTGGAGGCTGCTAAGCCCGCCGTCGTTTCCGCTTTCCCCTCTAGATCTGCTCTTCCGGCTCGTGCTTCTCTGCCTACTCCTTCCTGGTCTTCTCGTGCTTCGTGGCCTTCTGCCAAGGCGGAATTGCCAGCTGTGCCAACCCAGGCCTCTCTCTCCGCATCTGTCTCCAAAGTTGAGGCACCAGTTGTGTCCGTCGTCCCTGCTGCTCGCATTTCTCCGGCCGTGCAAGTAGCTCCTGTAGTTCCAGTCATCTCTGTTACCCCCGTGACCCCGGTCGCCCAAATCTACCCCGCTGCCAAGCTGGCCGTCCCCACCGCTAGATGGGCTGGTGACGCTGGTGCCGCGGAAACCCTGAAATACAGTAACCAAATGAACAACGACGGAGATTTCCAATACTCGTGAGTACAAATTTTATGTCATATAATACTTTGTGCTGCTTTGTATGGCAAGGGAAATTTGAATACTTCCTACACCTATCTTCTTTTGATTATTTTCGTTGCGGACCCCAAGATAGCTCTCGGATCGATTTCCTCGGGCTCCTTGATAGGTATAATATTAAAGGTATTTTTGTGGTTGGATACCGCTGTCTATTCTGGCGACACAGGAGTTTCAGTGTTGGGAATGTAAAAAACCCGTTTAAAACAAAGTCATATTATATTTTAGCCTTATTTTAAAATTGGAACATCAATTTCTAATTTGTATTTTACAAAACAATATTTAAAAAATTCCGTTGTGTGTACAGTTTACTCCAATATTTTTCTGGTTTCGTTAATTTGTATTTTGATCAATATAATATTATTTCTTTTAGCTACGAGACCAACAACGGCATCTACGCCCAGGAATCAGGCTCCCACCGCTCCTTCTACAACGGCGAGGAACAGGTTTCCCCAGTCGTAGCTCAGGGATCTTTCGGCTGGATGAGCCCTGAAGGCCAACAGATCTCAATTACCTACGTTGCTGACGAGCTTGGATACCGCCCTACTGTAAGTAGGACTTTGATCATATTAGAGTCTCCAGCTTTTTCACACACCGTTAACATTCAGTCGGTCATGAATGAAGGATTCATTTTCGGCAAAATTAGGATCCATTTTACGTAAATGGTTTAATTTTGATTATTTAATTGCTCTAACAGTATTTTACGTTGTGTTCTTAAGGAATCACAATTAATTGTCAATTAATTGTTATGTATCAACATTTTTATTTCTTTCAGGGCCCCCAAGTGCACCCACAGCTTGCCCGCGCCCTGGAGTACTTGGCTTCACGAAACCTTCATGTATCTCAATAAATTATAAAATAAATTAATCACTCTGGATGAATTAAACACTTTCATGAAGTTCGACATACGATCAATTTCTCGAACTTTCTGTATCGTGTTTGTGAAATTGTCATTTCAATCGTGAAGAGTGAAATAAATGATATTATTATTTACTTTTTTTGTTTCATTACCGTCTGATGTAATTCTTAGTTATCCGAAAATGCCTTTATACATACAAAATAAAGTTTGTTACGTAATTAAGAATGATGTAACTTTAAAAATACAATACAAGCTGTTGCTCTTTGCTTACGCTAATTCGGTTAAATCTGTTTTTATTTGAAAAGTATTTTGTGACATGAGTAAAAAAATGAAAAATCTTTTTATTTCATCACATCTTTTTTTCATTCATTGTCTTTAAAATTGCATACCGAAATTTTTGCGTTATGTCAGTCTGAACGACCTATTAGATGTTTTTTGATAATGACATTTTTGATAATGAAATTGGGGGAATTTTCCTATATTGTCTTCGTGGGATACATATTGCTGTTACTTAATAAATATCATTGACAAAGTCAAAACATGTCCTTGATGGCTTAAAATATTTTAGCCACCGTGTTACAAAAATATTCTGTTGTTATTATCTAGAACCTATAAAATATGTGAGGTCGATGAACTTCGACTTGATAAACCACATTAACTTTTAACTTTATTCATCAATGAATCAATTAAGCGCTCAGAAACTGAGCAAAGGATAGCAAAAATTAGCATGATACATAGATAATAATTTGGTCAATAGAAATGGTTTTTGTGTTTTCAATAACAAAATGTTAATAATTGTAAAATATTTGATTACAAAATGACACAAAAACGGATCACTTTTCGTGTTCTACTGTGAAGTGGAATATTGGTCTGGCCCAAAATAACAAAAAATACATATTAAATCATCTAACTCAATGATTTGGCAAAAAACATTGTTGTTTAGAGACAATTCCGACCGTGCCCATATTTGACTATATTTGATTAATTAGACCCATTACGCTATAGACAATTATAATTTTATGACGCAAGATGCAAACATAAGTTTATATTAAAAAACGACACAAGTTATTAAATAATATTTTAGTATTTGTTTTCGATTACCATTTTTGGTAATATCTGACTTAATCCACTTTAAAAAGATTTTGAAATGTCAGACTGTAGAGTTATTGAGATTTTTACGCAGTTACAAATTGTATATTTTGCGCTAACCTCTGAGAAAGAAACGATATCTTATGCATGAAAATGTTAAGTTACCACATAAATTACTTATTATAAGTTCAGAATAAGCCAAATAACTTTAGTATGGATAATAAAAAGTTCAGAATTAACTAATAACCAAAAACTGTATCAAACAATTAAAATAATATATACTCAATAGTTTGTTTTTTTTTTGTTACATGGAGAATTTCTATAATATCCAAAGAAAGAAAATAACAAAAAATATTTTTGTTGTAATGTAAGAAACCCCTCTTTTATATATTTGTTGTTATAGCGGCAACAGAAATACTTAATCTCTGAAAATTTCAACTCTGTAGTTATTACTGTTCTTGGGATAAAGCCAGGAGACAGACACACATACACAGGTATGGAACCCTTGAAATTTTAAAAACAAAAGAATAAGGTTCCATCCAAAAAACTTAAATTTCGAAAGGATTTATCCTTTATAAATTAAATTTTCTATAATTAAATATATAGGTGGGGTCAAAAAAAATGTCTAATAAATAAAAATATCACGCGACAGTCGAGGAATTTTAATTATTTATAGGTCATTAAACTGTCCTCAAAAACATGCTAGTTATAAACACGAAAATAATATATACAGCGAAGAGGAATAAATACCTCCGTTATTCCTTTTTACTGAATAAATTTATGTTTTCGCCAACATTATAGGTTCTTGACTCCTGATTTAAGAAATCGTAAGCTTCGGACTTAGAAGTAATTGTATCTTTTATTTTAGCCCGAAAAGTTTAATTCAGAAGCTTACAAAATATACTAGATACTGGTAAAATATGAGATAGATACTGAAAAAACATATGACAAATGTATGAAGCAAGTATTCACTAATCTAATAATATAAATACTAATAATACTATTTACTCGTGGATTTGCTCGAGTTGAAATACATAGTTATCTCACGGAGGCATTTAATTAATTATTAAAATAATTAATTTAATAAACACGTATCTGCCATTACAGGACAACCTTATATAATAGATATTTAAAAAAATATTGTTTGTTAAATTAGCTTTAAGACATAATATTGATTTTTCCATCATTTAGGTAAAAGATGGACCCGTGCGAGTTTCTTACACCGGTTATTTTCGCCGGGTTAGTTCCTGAACCGGTGGTAGGCAGCGTAGTCTCACCGTATTGTGATTTGATAGGAACTATAAAAATACACAAATCACTGTTAAATCTTAACATAAACAAATATAATCTTAACATAAAATAATAATAAATTCTAAGATAAACAACAAAGTGCGGCTCTTGCGGAATTCACTCAATGAACACGAAAAATAAATAAATTTGGTTGGACAGAATGTTGAGCGACGGCATTTTGGTTGGTGGACGGTTGGTATCAGCAACAGCAATAGTGCCGATTTGATTTGTATAAGAAGTTTGCTGTGATTTAGTCCAAAATCCGGTCAATAGTTTTAGCATGATTGACGATTAACATCCAAACAAACAAACTTTTATATTTATAACCTAATATACAAGATGTAACAAAAGTAAGTCATAATACTTTAGGGTGTGTATTATGTATGTGTTACTAAGAAAGAGTACATTGTGAAAGTACCATCGCTAAAAGCAAAACAAATTTCGTTATTTGTATGAAATGATTTTTTTTCGTTTTCAGAGTTGCTACATTCACATATAACCATATTTAAGGGGCACATATAAACCCTAAAGTATTTAGTGATACCCTGAATGAATATTGTGATTTTCGCGAAACACTTAGTGCGTTTATTGTTGACTAAGATACTAGTTATTACAGAAAAAAAATAGAATTAAAATGTTTGTGCACCAAAATATTCTAACCCATCACATTAGAATTAAATCAAAGAGGAGGTTTCCATATAAATAATTAAAAAGTATATTGAATACGGAAACGATTTATATTTGTATGACCTATTCCTAGACTGAAAATAGACATTCAACGCCGGAGACACACTTCCTCTAGGTATGAACTTTGGTCTCTCCTCTAATACTTAAAGATTTTATAGCTAGTTTCAAACTATGCTATACTATAAGTATATATAGTAGACTACTGGCCCATCCATAAAATTGATTGGTCATATGACCCCGCAGGAGACCTTTATAGGACGATAGATCATAAAAACAATAAGATTGCGTTCTATGACTTCACTTGTAAGCTGTCTAACTGGGTGCTGGTGAGAAATCTAAAGTTCAGGTAATCAGAAAGTACATTTTGGACATGTATATTTTTTAAAATATCCAAAATGTTCACATGATAAAATTCGAATATTCACTAAATATTTTTGTTCTTGAACTAGAAAAAAAAAAAAATCATCATACTCTGTAATTGTAATTTCAAAGTAAATGGCGGATAAAAATCCTGACTAACATTATGATTCTTTTTATTATTGATTTAAATTTTAAGATCTTTTCCGTAGGTTACTAAACAGTAATCTGTTAATCAACGTATTTTGTAAAAAAATATTATATATTATAGATAATTTAAAATCAATTTTATTTTATTGCCCACAAAACAGCATCTTTTAATTAAAATCATTTATTTGAATAGCAAGGTTAAGTATTATTTAATTTAGCAAATATATATTTAATTTCATTAGATAACTGAGGCTTATTACTATTGAAGTATTTCTTCGATAGCATTAACGATATTATATATTATTATATATCGATTGATTATATTTAATATGCTATTTAATTTGTATTTATTATTATGTTACTGACTGGTTAAAACTTGTTTTTTAGATTTGGTATCTTATTTATTATACATTTGCCTGTTGTGTATTAAAATACCGATATTTTTCTAAACTTCCTAACAAATTTTGATGTACCTAAGTAAACTGCTTTCATTCATAGCTTTTTAGGGTTCCGTACCCAAAGGATAATAACGGAACCCATTACGGGACATTTGGTAATTTTTAAACTAGAAAAATGATTCTATACTAATATTAGCTGTTGCCCTCGCCTCCATCCGTGTGGTAGCAAAAATGAGAATGATTATTTTCTATAACAAAATTAAATGCCCATCACACCTAGTGACCTCTTAACAACAAAACCCGCAATAAACATTTTAAACTCTAATAACATGAGAAATTAATTGAGCAGAGTATAATGAGTAGCTGTCAAGCGCCGTTGTAGTGCATGCCAGGTATCAGAGATGGCGCTGTATGTGTTAAATGATTTTACCTGTTTTCCTACATTTTTCCTGTTTTTTTTTCGAAATTTTCTTTGATATAAACCTTACGGAGCCTGACATCTTTTTCACAAATTCAAAACTGTTGAAATCGGTTTGCGCGTTCTGGTGGAAGTTCGTCAGGAAGGAAAAGCCGACTTATTTTTATAAAATAGATACAAGATGTCTCATGCCCATCATCATCGTTAGACATAGATAGGCAGCATCCGTTACTTAGTTCTACTATAAAATTAGGATTTTGAACAAAATGAATAAAAAATTTTGAAAAAATTTACGAAACCGTTTCAGAGGAGTCAGGTTACGAACATTGTGACATGAGAATTTTACA
Source organism: Cyclargus thomasi (assembly GCA_026546445.1). Taxonomy (NCBI): domain Eukaryota; kingdom Metazoa; phylum Arthropoda; class Insecta; order Lepidoptera; family Lycaenidae; genus Cyclargus; species Cyclargus thomasi. Next base: position 18,625 of record JAOTAV010019480.1, read on the forward strand.
TAATTTGTTACATGTCAAAAGGGAAGAACCCACTGTTTTAGATGATGTTACAGTTTTCCAAAATCATTATAACTCTGTTTACCTAAACATGAATCAGATATTATTATGATATAGAAAATTGAATAAGATAATCAATGACAAATGTCGATATCGGCATTGCCGCCCTTTAACAAATCTTTAAACTTCAGACAGTATTTTCACGGTAACGTTATGTCTGGTTTACACGAATTAAGTAGATAAATAGTAACTTACAACTTGCTACTAAATTTTGTGTTTACATGCAATTATTAACTTAAAATTATGTTAAAATTTATTTACCTACTTATCTACTTAATACGTTAAACCAGACATTAATTTTAAACATACATATTATATGTATATTAAAGGAAAATTTGAGCACGAATAATGATAACAATTTATAACCCTTCAGTCAAATTTTTTTACTAAGGTCTTTTAGGAATATCGTGGTAATATCACGTTGATGATTAGTAGCGACATCTGTTGATCACGTTTTGAATATATATTTTATTATAATTTTAAACTCGATGTTGAAGGTAAAATTAGATCAGATTACTCGAGTGCTACGCGAAGACAGGTAGCATGAAAAAATGTTAAATGTATTATATACATGTTTGAGATAAATAATGCCGAATGTTTAAGAAAGATCCTTAAGATTAAAGTGATATATCTTAGTGCCATAATAATATTAAGTTATATTCTATGTCCATGAATAAATCGTTTAGAAAATCTATTCCAATAGAAGGTAAACAAGCAAACAGATTAGGTGTATTGTTTCATACAACATATTTTTATATATATAAGTCAAGCCATCATCAGGTGATTGGTTGGCAGGCTTGCAACCACTTCTCATTTCGGCTCTTTTCAAAAAAACCAATTAAACAAAACAAGCAACTAAATTAATACTGCTATTATAACTTTTCAACAAAACGCCAACAATTTTAGCAAATAGTTTTTACGGATACCACTTAAAAGCCTGCAAATTACTATCATTTACCAGATCAAAAACGAGAACCGCGCGTAAACTCTCCTTACGAAAATACGTCCGGGGTCACGTGTTAATATCGTAGTCATTTGCTTTTAACGATATTATAAATCTTCGGAAGACATTCGAGATTTAGATTTAGCCGTTGTCCTTGATAGGAGGTGTCACACTGGTTCACGGGAGCGAGTCCCACGCGGCCGACCTGTGCTCTTCATTACGCAATTCGACAAATATTTAAACTGGTTTAAGATTAATTTATTCTTTGACCTTATGATCTAAACAAAAATTGAGGATGTTTTTTTCGTATAGAAAATTTTCCAATTTTCAAAAAGTAAAATTTTAATAAATAGTTTTGTTAAATGTTGCAACACTCACAACTTCTTTTTATAAATACAGAATGCATTGTATTTTTGTTAACAGCTTTCTATTAAAGTGAGTTCTATTACTAAGTTGATATATCAGCAGATAATCGTGGTAATTACTTCAAAATCTTCAAATAATAGTCAAACTTCACGATATACGTATAGAGGGGGGGAGGGGGTGGTCCGTGTCTACCTCAAAATAATCTGGTTAATACTTTTTATGTCGCAAATATTTCGGCGCGAAAAACGAATTTTTTGTTGCGGGTGTCACGTACTTTCAAATTTTTTTTTAATGTTGCTGGCTAGCAAAAGCCGCAGATAGTGTAGATAGTAGTTTTACTAAGCTTTTGTCACCAAGCTTTGTCATGCGCTGTCCATCCATGGAAAGCGCATGACGAATTAAAAAATGCCCCGCAAAAAAACTGATGTAGACACCACGAGCCAAAGACTAAGGTAGAAGACACAAATATAATTTAAAAAAAATGATGCAATTGCTTGAAATTAGTTTATCGTTTTCGGAAATGGATATAACCATAGATCTTTTTTTCAAATGAAAGGGTAAAAACGTAAACTACAATTTCGATATCTGTCCATTTGTCTCCAGGCCGTATCTCGAGAATGGTAATAACTAGAGAGTAACAATTTTGTACGTAATACTAAAAATAAAATAAAAAAAACCCTTTTTTTTCTAATTATAAATAACATTCCTTTGATGTTAAATTAAAGTTAAAGAAAGAATTTATTTATCTTTTAGTGACATAAAATTTAACAGTTTATTTTTTATTAAGATTAACGATAAGGAAGATAATGTTACAAAATATTTCGCCTGCTTTATTTTTGACACACAGTTCAGTATATACAATTTGTATGTGCAGGTAGACAGACACCTGTTTTAGATATTTCGCGATAAAAATCACAATAAATAAAAAAGAATTATGTTACTGACAAGAATCAAGTGTTTCGAAACAGGGTGATACTAAAAGCTAAAAAATGGTGTGAGTCAGACATAAAATAAAAACTTATGGTAATGCGTTTGTAACTTTGTAGCGTTTAACTTCTTTTATATTTAGCCTGGTAGCACGTTTACTTATTATTGAATGGTACGGACATCATACAGGGGACCTAAAAAATCGTAATAGCAACTTTGCAAAGGTCTACAATTTGTTTTGGTACATTTTGTTAAAAAATCGAATAGTTTTGATAAAAAGTTACTTGAACATCAATTTAAATTAATTGTGAAATCATTGTTTTACAAAATTAGTAATTATTTACAAGAAAAATTACAAAATGAATTGCTCTTAGCAATATTGCGAAGTGACCTTTTTGGGGCGGCTGTACGTTATTTTAATGAAATAACAGACGAAGAAACAAATAAAGGAAAAACATACTTTATAATAATTATACGTATAATGTTTTACCTAGCCACACATTGACCAAATTTCTCAAAAAGTTCATAATATATTTGTTGTGGATCTCGTATACGAAATTTCTGATAGCATCTGATATGCGTCCGAGTTTTACTGATCAGAAATTCGGATAATATGCGGCCAGATTTTAGCTTGTTAGTGTGATCGTAAGGTGCTCCAATAGTCTTGATAGCCCCGCTAATTGGTCCCAAAGGGATGGAATATTATGTAATTACCCCTGAAATGTACAGAAAATTTAATAAGATCTAGTTGACGGACGTACGTCATTTGGTCGAAAAATGTCAAATCCATATAAGTCGTTATCTGTCGGCTGGGTTTGACATAACAGGAAAATTTACTTAGATCCGCGATCTGTATCAGTTTAACCTCCCTGATTGTATATTATTCTGGGGGAGACTCTGGATTCCGGAACGAAGTGCGTCACGTCACCGACTACTCGTGACAAAGTGTAAATTTTTAAGGTTATATTAATATGTATGTTAGACTTTAAGGTATTTATAATAATATAGGAATATGCACTTTAATTTTAAGGTATTTATAATATGAGCTTGATGCCCGAAATGAATACTTTTGATTTGATTTTGATTATTTTGTCACCTTTAACGATTAATTCCCTGTAGCTGTGTGTTAGATTTTGTGTTGGCGAATTATTGCGTCTCGTAGTTTGAAGGCGCTTTTAAAATTAATTTTAGTTTAAGACTGCTTATTACAGAAGCGTTCCGTACATAGCTTAATTTAAAATATCAACGTATTATACTTTTTCCACTAGCCTTTAAATTATATATACTTTAAAGAGAATAGGTGTTAATATTGCTCATTTTATGTACAATAAATTTATTAAAATAAGCCCTATTGTAGAAATTTGACAGTCAATATTTAAATCCATCGTGTAGAGGAGCTAAAAAACTATCTCATACCAGTATATAAAATTCTTGTGACACAGTTTTCGTTGCCATACTCCTCCGAAACGGCTTGACCGATTTTGATGAAATTTTTTGTGCTTATCCGGTAATCCGATCTATGAGAATCGGCAAACATCTATTTTTCATCTCCCTAAATTATGTATATGGCAAAACAACGTTTGCCGGGCCAGCTAGTAATCTATAAAGGCAGGCATAAAGGTCTTACTGACAAGCCATTAAATTTTATTAAAAAAAAACAAAGTTCCACCATAGACAAAAGAGTGTTTCGTGTCTGATTTTCGTGACATGTAGTGTGGGTGTTGTAGTGTGCGTAAAAAATGCGAAATTAAAGCATATTTTAAAATAAAATTTGTATTCTACGCTCCTCCACCATATCAACTACAACTGTGAAAAATTACATACTTTTATATCTAAGCGTCTTTTTTAAAAGGGGTACATTTTTTCGCTCGCGTATTAATATAAAGATAGTACACATATAATAAAGTATGTTTTGGCATATGTTCTGATTTTAATTAATAATTTTCTGTTTTATTTTCATGAGTGTAGTAAAACTGACATGACATTACATAAAATATATTCAGATAAAAACAACTTAGGTGACTCATTTCAAAATCCTATTCTATTTTAGTCAGGAATGTACAAAGGTATAAAGCCACGCCTAAAAACGATTAATAACATGTATTCTGTCGACAGATGCTAAAATAAAACAAGGACATATTTTTTCAATAATTTTTTTACTCGGCAAAAATGTTTTGGTCTTTTAGTTCGCCCGAAAAATATAGAGCTTGCTAAGTAAATCTTCCAGTTTTCGTGTTTTTTTAATAAAATTAGGGAGCAATGGGGTCAACGGCTAAGCAACTGCTGTCACTAATGTCTGGTTTACATATATTAAGTATATAAGTAGGCAACTAAATATTAACTTAATTTTAACACAAAATTTAGTAGCAAGTGGCAAATGAAATCAAATGACTTAAAATTAAGTTAACTACTTATCTGATTAAAACGTGTAAACCAGACATAATGGAATGGAAACCAGCTTACAAAGCGTAGCAAGTCAACTGCCAACTGACTATGTATGGGAATAATAGTACTTTTGCTTTAGGCTTGTATATGGGCCAGCGGGGTAAGTTCAGCCTATATATAATTTATATTTTATTACTATACATAATTTTTTTTTATTCTATTATTATTATTTTTTTTACATCTGACATGAACATCCGACAAGGAATTTTCCCTGATTTATATATGATATATATATAG